>JACCGJ010004542.1:0-36447 GCA_013407085.1 Atriophallophorus winterbourni
AGTTCAAATAAGAGCGAAACTCGATTCTTTTTCATCCATTATGAACCGTCCTGATAAACATATATTTGTAAGGGCCTCACATAAAGAACGTATTCTCCGAAATACACGAAAACAATTTCTTGCACAACATTCACAGTGATCGGTCATTATGCGTCGTTTGCAAGTTGTCGAATTAATCCGCTTCCAGTAGCCTGAAGGTGCATGTGATTGAAGCCCCTAAAATGAGCTGTCAAATGCAAGTTATTCAGCTTTTGTTTCTTGAAGAACATCTTCGTATTGCATGAGTGGCCTGCTCATGGCTCAATTTACTGCTTTTAGCCTCCCTCTTGGAATGAGATTGCCTTCCATTCTGTGCATGTTTGTATGCATGAAATCACAAGTCTGATTCAGGCAGTGCCACACAGTCAGAGACTACACATGTACTAAGATGATGTAGTGATCTTCTACGATCTGAAGTTAAATGTGCATACTTTTCGGCTATCTGGGCATCACCATTTCCGATAACCCCTCACTTGGAATCATCATCTTAATTCTACTCTCACCAAAGTACCCTTTGGAGGCTCATTTTACGCGTTTTGTCTTCTGGTGTTAGGCATTGTATCTCTTGCATCGTTTTCCTGCACATTCCTTTTATAAGACGACGTTGCTTCAAAACTATTTCTCGTGCTAGTTCTCGTGTATTCTAAAATATTCTGAATAACATTTTGAATTAACACTTTTCTCAAACTGTATACGGCATCCAAGAGCTCAAATATGCACGAAACTCGTATCTGATGCTTCCATTATGTATCTCTGTGATCAACTTTGGGAATATTGTAATGACTTGATACTGATGACTTGTCACAAACATAAACACCGAATTCTCTGCAATACGTTAAAACGCTTCTCATTGATTTCGCATTATTTATATCACTCTCTCTTCAAAACGAAATAGTTTAATCTCAATCATTATCGATTACCACGTGGACGCTACGATGCCGGATATCCTGAATGTCGTACGCCTCAAGATATCTCTGCCAGTTGGATGATGTCGCTGAATATTTGAAAAAATACATCGTTGTTATCTTCTCAACTATGTACCGTTTTTGATTAAATATTTCGAATGATTTTCTTCCCTTTTTTCGACGTACTCACACCATTTTACTGACTGTTCCCCGCATACTATTCACAACTTGATAGCTATCGTACACAAAGCCATGTTTCCATGTCATCAATTGCCTTTTCTCGTGACCTTTTCTCTTCAGACTGTTCACACTTGATTCTTGATTTTGCTGGTTTCACAAACCATGCGCATTTGGTCTCCGCTTCGATTTATCCCAAGACGTTCGTGCTACGCAATGAACACTTCTTGCGTGCGAACTGACACCTGCGAATATACTTCCGCGTGGCAATGCATGGGCTACTCCGAACCCGGATCCGCAGATTTGACACGGGAATTGCATTTTACTCAAACCCGAAGAGTCCCGTTGATCACGCGCCCCGATCACTTGCTTATACGAGTTGAGTCCGCTTCGTTAAACCCCATGGATGTTTTGTGTTTGTCCGGGTACGGCGCGTCCACGTTCCGCTACGCCCGTTACCTCGGTTCCAGTTTTGGCTTGATGGGATTGTCCGGAATGAATGGCTCCGAATTTCCATTTACTCCTGGTCGTGATTTTGCCGGCCACGTTCACGACGTAGCCCCTTCGGCACGTTTTTCCCCAGGGGATCGTGTTGCCGGAGCCACATGGCCCTTCCTTAGCTCCACCAGCGCTGGTTCTCTCGCGGGGTTTATCGTCTGCCCGGAGTCATATTGTGCACGCATTCCAGACAATGTTAGCGCGATCGAGGCGTGTTCCGTCGGTTATGCTGGACTCACAGGCTGGTCAGCTTTGGCAGCTGCGGGTCTGCACCCGTTTATGTCGATAAAAACCGCTACTTGTCCTCTGGTGCTAGTCGCTGGTGCAACCGGTGGTGTCGGGCTTACTGCTGCGCAATTGGCTAAATTCTGGGGCTGTCGCGTCCATGTGACCTGTCCGGACGATGAGAAGGCGCGATCGATGATGAAGGAGCTTGAATTTGATGATGTAAGTGATCGCATGCCGATTTTACTGGATTGTTTCACACTGCACATTTTAATTTCGGGAAAGTGTACCTAAGCCTACTTCATAGGAATACCTATGTATAACAATGTCGTTGACTGTAGTACTTTTTTACTTTACTTTTGTGCGACTATCTCCTCCTGGAGGATGAGTCGGCTTCAATGAAGATTCTTAGGAGTTTGGGTGCAATGCGGCGTCCACAGCACCACTCAGCGTTTGTTCGAGTCAGCTTCTCGAGCCCTTGCACAAACAAGTGTGACCTGCAAGGCAGCAGGGAGTTGCCAGAAAGAGAGGTGGTGTGCACCAACTAACCGTCTACCAGACTGTTTCATATTTTTCCTCTGGGTTTTCTCCCGAAGCCTTTCCCGCGACCGGTATCGCGCAAGGCAGCGGAGATTGAAAATCAGGGTTTTCCTTCCCTTAGATGAAATGCCCTCCCAGGCTAACGAGCTCCATCTGCCCGATGCAAACTGGTTTTTAGGCGCCAGTCACTCGCTCTCGCCCCTTCTCCTGTTGGTAGAAGCTGTTCCGCCGGGCTCAGGGAGCCACTCGTGCAGGCCAGAAGCTGGACTTGGTTGTCAGATACTATTGGATACGCGCGCCAGATGGGAGCATTTTATATACAGTGAAAGCTTATCCCCACTGCCACCCCCGGCTATCACAACCTTTGGAACAACCCACAGCGGTTGTACTTTCCATTTATTGCCTGAATGGGAGCTGTCTGGCAGTATCGTTACCTATACGCAGTCATCTGGGAGGCGGTTTACTTAGTGAGAAACCATCATTGCAATAATTAAGAAAGAACCGCATTGCCAAATCGCTAGGTTCCCATTCACAAAAATTTCGTGACAAGTTTTTAATGTTTCCGATGGTCCAAACAGCGATGGAGCTATAACCAATCCCAATCTTGAGCAGAGCTATTCTTCAGGGAGCTTATAAAAGTTTATATGGTTTCTCATCTTTTGTAACGACACTATTGTAACAAGTGAAATGAAGCAAATCGTGATTAGTGTCCATTATTTTTTGCACTCAAAAGAAACATTTCCGCCGTCCACTCGTGCAGAAGCTGGACTTGGTTGTCAGAGACCATTTGAGACGCGTGCAATATAGGAGCATTTTATAAACAGTGGGAGCTTATCCCCACTGCCACCCCCGGCTATGACAACCTTTGACTGTAGTCCTCCCACCTTGCCCATTGGGTGAAACCATATCCCTTTTACTACTTGCGGCAATATAACAAAAGATAGGCGCAACTCTCATGGGCCTAGATGCTTGGCATGAAAGCATCGTGCATACACAATTCCGTTCTCAGTCGTCATCATTATGTCTGAGTAATTTACTCATCTGGGGCACATCACCAATGGCCACTGATACACAAATCGATCTCTCCGTGTCATCAGCGTTTTTATACACTACACGATGTTCGAACGATCAAGTTTGTTCGGAACAGCTTATACGAATCTGTTGGAGATAATAACGGCCTATTTGGTGAATCGATAGCTAATTTGGCCTTTAGCGCCTGTGGGCTGCAAGTAATGAGCGAAGTGATGGTAAGCTTTTCAACCTAAACCGGTTGAGAGCACAAACGAAGGCACGGGATGTACTAACCCGTGACCTGCTATGTGCCGACGATGCAGCCTTTATTGTTCACTCCCAAGAACACATCCAGTGGCTAATGGACGGTTGTTCGGCGACATACAAAGACTGGGCTAGCAATCAAAATGAGGAAGACCAAAGTCCTTGGTTAAGCGACTGTATTTCCTCCAATCATCACTGTTGGAAACTGTCAGCTTGAACCAGTACATCATTTAATGCGTCTCGAATCAACCATTGCGGATAACCTCTTACTGGACACGGAGATTGATAAGCGGATTGGCAAACCAGCTGTCATTTTGTCCCGATTGAACTCTCGTGTTTGGGGTAACCGCAAATTGACTCTAAAGACAAAGATGATGGTATACAATGCGTGCGTACTAAATGCTTTACTGTACGGCAGTGAAACCTGGACCATCCGTGCAAAACACTGATTAAAGTTGAATGCTTTCCATTTTTGGAGCATATGCCGAACCTCGAACATATCGTGGACAAAGTGACTAATGCTGACGTGCTTTTTAAACCTGGTCTACAGAGCATGTTCACCCTACTACGACAGCGCCGCCTGCGGTGGCTTGGCCACGTCTACCGAATTGAAAATAGTCTTATTCCGAAAGATGTACTCTATGGTGAGTTTGTAAACGAGATATGAAAGCTAATTTGCACACACTACGACTAGTTTCGTGCTTTTTGCACTCATTAGGTAGTGACAGTATGATCCGGATCCGCATGCGCTCGAAACAGTTGTAGAATGGTAAACAAGTTGCGCTTGTATGCCACTGTTGGGTAAGGCTGGTACGATCAACCTGTTCAATCACGTGTCCAATGGGGCAAAACGCATAACCATAAGCAAAAAAGCTCACTTGCACGTATTTCCATCACACACCCTATGACCGGTTTCGTAGATCGCACTTGCGGTACAATGACGTTTGCAAAGTAGATAAGAAAGCTCGTTGAATTGATCCGCGCGAGTGGGGAAGAACTTACTCTTGACCGCTCACATTGGATACTTTGTGTAAAGCGTCGTCTGCAAGATGGAGAGGAGCAGATACAGCTCTTTGCTGCTGAACGCCGCCGGCGTGCAAATGACGCCGATCGACCGAGTTCTGCCTATCGTTGCAAGCGCTGCGGGAGACAATATTCCTCCCTGAGGCGCATCCATCTTCAATTTTCGCGAGTACTAGGAAAATATCTGAAATTGATATTTCAAACAATTTAATAGAATATTACTTATTTTCAATATCAGCTGTTTTCTCACCAAATAGGTTATCGTCTACCCCGATCTTCCTCCTGTCGGCACAAAGTACGATGTGATTATCGATTGCATTCGACCTGCACACCTTTCCCAAAACATCTCCCAACCCACGTGGAATGCTGAAAGTATCCTTCAAATCGTCACCCCGCGTTTGCCTCCCTTGTTTGAATATTTGAGCTGCGACTCTTCGGCTCGTTACGTCAGTCTCAACTCTCCGGTGCTCTACCTGATGGACACCTTCGGCAGTATCCCCGGTGTTGGATTGGCTGTGACACAACGTCTCAGTTCTCAGCTGCTTGCCTATACCGCTCCAGGTGGCAAGAGTTGCGCGCAGCTACGTTGGGCTTTCTTCAAACCTAGCGGGGAACGTCTGGATTACATGCTGAAGCTAGTTTCCACGGGACTGTTCAAAGTGTTCATTGACGAAATCTTCCCGTTCGATATGGTGCCCGAAGCGTTCAAACGTATCGCCTCGAAAGGAGTCCGTGGGAAAATTGTAGTTCATGTAAATGATTAGTTTGTTTTTGTTTGTGCGTTGTAAATAAATCTTTATTCTTTTCCAAAATATTGTTTTGTGTTCTGTTTTGTATGGGGCATTCTACAGGCAGTTAAAAACCCTTACTAGTAACTTTTCCAAAGTCGGCGCAGCGCGTCTTCCTGGCTGGTGTCCCCGCGATCAGATATCGCAATGGCTAGTTACGCTTCAGGATATGTCTCGAAACCGTGTTCAATGGCGGTCTTACACTAAGCATCTTGGAGTGTTTGTTTAACCTTGTATGTTGTCAAGCGGTGTGACGAGAAAAGCTTTTTATGATGCATGATAGTGAAAGCCGCATGTAGGTTTCGTTCACGATACTTGATTAAATGCATGTTCCATTCGAGGTGTAGGCACCTGTTCTCAGTTTGTTTGTGCTTACTCTTCTATCAAATCCGTAGCTATTTAAGTCCCACCCTTCCCCATCTTTTAGGAATTTACTTTTTCGTGGTTGTATGGCAGTTAAGCATTCGGTACGTGCTACCGATGTAATGCTGTCTGTGATGATGATGATGATGATGTATTCTATATTATGGGGTTTTGTTTTCATCATGAGTGTATATAACATTAGCTCAGTATCGTATACGGATGTGTGAGGAAATACTACTAACTTATTAGCTCACGGTAGAGTTTTGTTTTTCTTATGCACTCCAATTTTAGGTATATTTATAGAATCACGGATTTGCATTCAGTTCAAGTGTCACTCCGTTTGACAGCCTGGGTTGAGTTACTATCGGGTTATCGAAGCATAGAGAGCCATGGAAAATGCGGTAATCATAGTGAGACCTTATTTACTTTCAAAATGCTTGGTCTTAAAGGCTGCTAAGCTCGTATTTTCACATTGGCATGACGGGTTCAGTGCAGTTTAACGGTTGCACTTCAGAAGCTTTTGAAATTCACCCAAGCGTCAAACAATGATTTGACCTTGTTCCCACGTTGTTCAGTATTTTCTTTGATCTACGCTTTTAGGGCGAGGTGTGGGCAAATTTTTCAATTTGATTCGTGTGAGAGCTCAAAATTAATTTTTCCAACATGGAAACCTTCTGTTTTTGAAACGTTTTAACATATCTCTATGTAAACAACAGACGTTTGACGTTCAGATGCTGTGCAATTTTTTTATTTTGAAAAATGGAGAATTCGCTGCACCGGTTAGAAAAATGCGAAAGCAAACTTGTACATTAGGATTTTAAAAATCATGCATCCTGACATTTCGTCAACTTCCATCACAACGCTTGATACCGCAGTAGACGAAACCGAAGCTGTTTGGGATTTGAATGTTATCAGCACTTTCAACTTTTTCCATTAAAATTTAACGTTTCGCATTAAAATTTTTGTGTTTAAATTAATTTGATTAGCTGAAAATTCGTTTTAACAAATAAAGCTTTCTTCTTTACTGTTGGCGTCGATACAGCCATTATTGCTCACTCCCACGAACACCTCCAGTCGCTAATGGACTATTTTTCGTCGGCATGCAAATACTTTGTGCTAACAATCAGAATGAGCAAGAGCAATGTTCTTGGCTAAGGGATTGCATCGCCTCCCATCAGTACTGTTCAAAACTGTCAGCTTGAACCAGTACATCATTTCACACATATCTTGGTTGCGCCATTGCGAATAAGCAATGTAATGGAAAATGTTTGTGACAGATCGGGGAATCATAATCATGAAAAAAATAAAGTTTGTAATGAATCTGTGATAGTAGTTTATGGGTAACGTTTCGCTTCTGACACAGAAGCTTCGTCAGACCAAGGGTGTCAGTACGAACAGGGATCAAGCTTAAATTGCATTCACCTGACCAATCATACGCTTGTTAAGAACTGCACAGTCCATTGTGGATTCTGCGCTCGTTAAGAAGGACAGGCGCGTTCAATATCAACTGACGCACCACCACCCCTACGTGTCGTATAATCCCTTAATTGTTCTAGTCTTGGCAGGTGTGAATGACATCTGCTGACAGATTAGCGCGATTGCGTAATCGGTGCGCACACTAGGGGTTACGCACGTTAATGTTTATCCGCTGCAGGACCGGACGCCAGATTGTGGAGATATCAGCCCCCTCCACCTTATTGACAGCATTCTTACCAGCCTTTGTTATCTCAACCGCCTCAGCGTGAAGTCGTTCCATGTATGGTTTTATTCCCCGCCTTATCACTTCTACGTTATCAAGATCTACGCTGTGACCGGTGTCCAGCACATGTTCAGCTAGTGCTGAATCTCTTATCAGTGTTTGATATTCACTGGAATTGCGTGGCTGCTTACCGATTCGATTTTTGTGTTCACTTATCCTAGTACTGAGTTCTCTGGATGTTTGTCCGAATAACCTTTCGCTAGACACCGAGATAGATAAACGGATTGGCAGAGTAGCTGCCTTCTTGGCCCGTTTGAACTCTCATGTCTGCGTCAACCGCAAACTGATCTTGAAGACAAAAAGATAGTATATATCGCGTGCTACCAAATATATCACGATATGCCAGTGAACTATGGTCTATCAAAGCGTGTCGTGAAGAAAAACGGAAGACGAAGCATAATGACGGAACTCATACTGCCAGTCGCGTCTTTAGATCCAAAATATGCTTCGACTCATCAACCAGAAAGCAGGCAATGTAAGATATGAAAGATTTCTAGAATTATTCAATCCCCGGATAAAGGATGAGATATTAGCTTCGCGCAGATGAAAACGATTTGCAAGCCATAGGGACCTCGTGCAGTGGGTGTGCGTTATGGGAAGATATGACTGATCAATCTGTCACATTCACGTAAGTATAGGTTGACGATCATATATCAAATTCATTCGGTAGAGGCACATCTCAATCGTGCGATATCATAAATTCATCTTTTGATCAAAATAAAATGCATTTCAAGAAGACCAGGAAAATTTATAGGGGAAGTGGAAAGAATGTCTAATTACATCAGGCGTGACTGTGTGAGAACGGTGACCTTTCAAGAACTAAGCAGTCACATGATCAGTCCAGTTGACGCTGTGTGATAACGTAATGCCAATATACTTGAAACATCTATATCTGTTAAGCTCTGGGTCATTAGATGAAACAGACAAGGTGCTACTACTTCCGCCTTTGATCCCACCAACCAGCTCTCTCCAGGCATCACGATTCTGGGCGAGTATCTCCAGCTGTCCCCACGTCTTACCCATCTGCTTGGCATCTGCATCCAGGTCTCAGCGCCAGATATTTCTAGGTCACTCTTCCTATTCCCTTGGGAGTTCCAGGTGTGGGATTGTCTGATGATGTAAGGGTGGGTCTTAAATAGCTACGGATTCTAGAAAAGAATAAGTACAAACAAACTAAGATGAGGTGCCTACACCTCAAATCGAGCATGAATTCAAGCGAGTGTTTTGAACGAGTAGAGAGACATCCGCATGACAGTTTCCTTGCGAATTCTGATTTATCGAAGCCCGAACTGGGTCGCCTCAACTTCAGCTAGTTAGCCAAGTCGGAGTCTAGCCACTATTACAACAACGCCATTCCCAGTAAGGAGTGTCAAACAAAATCGCATTAGGCCTCGATGACCTGCCTGAATGCGTCCGAGCCCCCACCTCTTTGAATTGCACTCCTTTCGAGAAAAGAATTATTCATGTACGCCTCACACCCTTGGTAGCTTCCACACGATGTGTTCAACATGTCCAATTCATTACACCTTTATTTCCAGTTGACGACAATTTCCTTTCATTAAATCACTGAACAGAATTTTGACAAAATTGTAAATCAAGCCAGTTGATAAACATAAAATGTTTCACATTCCACAAATCACATTTGTGCAATCGTTTGATGTTTTTTCTCCCGTAAGGCCTGATTTCAATCCGGTTTGATGTAGACTTTGGGTTTATCGAAAATGCGAATCGCTCCCTCCAGTTCGGCCAGTCTCTCCTCCAACTCGGTGCGTTTGGCGATGATTCGGTACGTGTCTTGTCTGAGCGGTAGCCTCGACCACTCTTCCGACAGTTCTTTGTGCGCTGAATAATAAAAACGGCTGGGTTATCAATAATACGGGAGCGCTGAATTCAGACATTTGGTTAAAAGGCGCTATTCGGATTCATCAAAATTAGTTAATCGGTGATTTTAATGTTTGTATTGTGTTTCTGGGATAAGTAAAGCAGTTACTCGCTTCATCTTGTCAGATAGAGAGCGAACTCAGCAAACATGACCCTTCACATGCTCGTTGATTCTACTCTTTGATAGATTGTGACTTTGGAACACGCGTTGAGTATAGCTCTCTTATTTCGTTGGAACTGGATTCGGGGAGTTAAACGTCTGGTGTGATGTTAGCTGTCCTACGTAACCATCAACGCGCTCTACACAACACGTTTCTACAAGTACTCATTGAGACTATTCACAAATGCATCAATCTCGATGGATTCGTGTTCCATCGCGAAAATATCTAGTTTATTGTGTGCGATTTGAAGTATGGATATAAATCTGAAATGCCCGTGTAGGCACCTCGTTCCAGTTTGATTTTGTTTACTCTTCTATAGATTCCGTAGCTAGTTAAGCCTCATCCATTTCTATCTTTTAGGATTTTACATTTTTATGGTTGTATCCCAGTTTGGCATTCTACCGGTGGTGATGATGAGTCCTTAGGACAACCAATATCTGGCAGACAATGTCTCGCTTGGTAGGTGGATTTTTTTGTCGATTGTGTCTCATGCAAATTAACCATGACAATCACTAGAAGCCTCGCTTCGAGTGAACTCACGGCATCTGTTCGAGCTGATCGCTTTTGAATGAGCAAAGCAATGATTGAAAGAAGAATTCAGCATGAGTGAGAAAAGTAAGCGTCAATGAGATTTGACCCAGATGTGACACAAGCAACGCCCAAGCTTCATCTGCACAAAATTTAAACGCTTTGCCAATCACATGTCAGCTCTGGTGTAGAGGAAAATGGTGGAGGTTGATTACCGAGTATGACTGCCGTGGACATCGAGGTAGCATGATTATTGATCCCAATGTGTCGCGTGTGTGTGGTTGGAGGTCAATTCAAAGTGAGTAAATAAACATTCTGTCTAACATCGTGGTTCGTTGTACGAACCCTATGCAACAGTGGCATTCAAGTATAACCGTGTTTACCATTTATCCACTGTTTCAAGACTCACTGAACCTAATCTTACTGTCTCCACCTGATGACAGCAAATATCCAGAAACCGGTAGTGGAGTGTAAGGGATGGGGATGTGAGCAACACATCACTTCTTTCTGTCTAACGTTTGGAATTCAATAAAGTTGCAAATGGATTCAATAATATCACGGAGAGTGGGGTAGGCACCTGTATTACCTGAGCAGTGTGTCAGCGCGGCATATTAAAGTGGCTGTAACAACGTCATCGATAATTTACTGCTTCGCGGAAATCAATAAAACCCAAGTTAACGAATAATGTTTTCGGAATCAGAGAGAAAACAGTAAATATCTTTCGAAATAGCCCTAATGGCCTGGTTTCCCATCACACGATCTCGTTTTGTTTAAAAGGATTATATATCGAGCCATTGCGAACAAGATTGGTGTTGTGGACTGCGTTCATTCTGCATTTATCGCCATATTCAGGCGCCTGGTTAAGATCGCAGTGAAATATTTACTTTTGCTTATACTGAATACTTTGGGAAACAGTTGTAGGCCATCGACGAAATCAGACACCGTTTGTTCATCGGAAGCTAATCTTCTCATCATTAGCCTGGTAATGGCATCGAAGTGTTATCAAAAGAGGCTAAATATGCTCAAACATTCCGCAAATGTCCCCGTAACTGAGTAATTTTGCCAATAAACTTGGGTGGTGAGAGTGAATTCATAACACAATAAAAATGGTTTCATAAGGCTATTCTGGAATCAGGTATTCTGGAGGTGTAACACATTTGCTTCGACATTGAAACAGTATTGAATATATTCGCTGAATACTTAAAGGATTCAAGGATTTACGGTTAGAACGTTAATACTTATGACATGAATATAAGTGAAAAGTAATAGTAGATAACGAATAGAGTACATCAAATGTATGGCTCACGAATAATGTTCTTTTGCATATATGAGTCCAATTTGGCTTTAAATGTCGCCAAGACAGGAGGTAGGGTATTCCAAAGAAATATAGCACGTACGGCGCAAAAAATAACGCTGACAGTCAATAAGGGAACTTGGGACGTAAAGTGATGAGGTATGTCCACGTGTTACTTTCTCATCACACATATCAAACAAGTGTTTTTGTGGATATCCTTTGGTAGACACAATTCTATTGGTCAGAATAGCATCGCGTCGTATCCTAATTTAGGTGAAGTCACATAGACGCTGCGGTTGAAAACGTTCAGTGTACGGAACATTGTGAAGACCCATCGCTAACTCTGTTGCTCTGTGATAGATTTTATCAAAGATTGCAATATCTTTTCGCAGCCAAAGAGCCAATACCTCTACCGCATACTCCATCGTTGTGCGAAGGTAGACATTGATTATACTTGGTAAATTTACAAGCAAGATTCTTCCAAATATTTTTTGGAAGATACCTGAAAATCTGCTCTCCACTAATCCATATTCAAAGGTCTCATTCCAACGAGCTCCATACCCATGTTTCAGGTACCAATCGATATGCCTAAGGATCATTCTTGACCAGGTGCAGCATCTTGATTTCCCGTATGTGGAATGACATATCATTCTGAGCCGCCCAACCTGACACCTTGTTAAAATCCATTTGCAGTTTCTTGAATAACTCATTGTGTAAATCGCCCTGATAGTCATGCATTATGGTCAACAGTGTGCCATCTAAAAGTAGGCCTTGACATGTCAATTCATATTCCATTTCTTGGCGTTAGATTAAAACATGCTAGGGTCTACATGTCCGTGCGCACCAAAATTGCGTATATTTATACATTACTAGTTTAAACCACAAGGTCTGGTAGTCATCACCCATCAAGATAATTCAAAATTTTGATGAGGTAAAAGGCAAATAATTTGCAGTAACCATAGACTCAAAATATAGGGAGTGCATAAAAATAAAAAGATGTTTTGTCAATATGGAAAATCAGCTTGTGTATTCAGGTGCGAGGTTGGATTTGGTCAACATATACTTGTCAAGTTCAGCTTTAACATATCCAGGCTTGATGCAGAAATGATACGGGGGGCAGAGAGTTCCATATAAAACAAACTCGAACAGAACAGAAGAACCCTCAACAATTTGATCTAGAGTGTGGAATAATTAACTTGTAGCCCTGAGATTTGCTACCACGTGAATCTTGCCGATGGAACAGGTGTTCAAGTGGTTAATCCACTGTATGCAGAATGTTGAACAACAGGATCAAGTCACCCCTGAGACGACAGGACGAAAAGCCAAATAGGTTTAGATTTGCAATCCTCTCCGCGTATGGCCAGTTATATAGTTCGGTCACCAATTTTGTAGCGTGGTGGTATACGCGTTGCACCAAGGTCATGCCAAATTTACAAATATGTGATGTTTGATCTGTATAAAAGTGTTCGATGATTAGTATTTGATCAGGTAAGTTGAATACGTGTCAAAGATGGTGGGCATCATGTTAATGGGTATATTACATCACCGACTCCGATAGAGTCGGTCGACATCCGTTTTTGGATCACGATTCCAGGGCCTCGCTGTGCTCAGTACCAACAGGTTTGGCAAATTCCACGATAAAGTTGGTTTTCAGGTGTTTACTGATAATTTTGATCTGTCGTGGAGCTTCGTATCGATACTTGTTCCAATTGTTAACCACGATGTCTACCATAGTGGTGGTCAAAAGTGTCAGTTTAAGGGGTCGTGGACCATTACCTTCATAATTCAATGAGCTCTGGGTGCGGAAAGTATCGATAATCACTGCACTGCAGGTTTGACAAGCATTACTAATAAATCTCCACGGATGCTTCGTAGATGAAAAGCATTCTGCTTTAATTAGTGTCTTGCATGGATGGTCCAGGTTTTACTGCCATACAGTAAAGCACTTATTACGCACGCGCTGTATATCATCATTTTTGTCTTTACAGTTAAATAAAAGTTGGCCCAGACACGAGAGTTCAATCGAGACAAAATGACAGCTGCTCTGCCAATCCGTTTATCAATCTCCGTGTCTAGTGAGAGATTATCCGCAATAATTGAACCAAGATATGTGAAATGATGTACTGGTTCAAGATGACAGTTTCCAACAGTGATGATTGGAGGCAATACAATTCCTTGACCAAGGACATTGGTCTTGCTGATACAGATTGTTAGCCCATAGTCTTTGGATACCGATGAAAAACTGTCCATTAGAGAATGGAGGTATTCTTGGGAGTGAGTAATAATGGCGGAATCGTCGGCAAACCCCAGGTCACGGATCAGCACATCCCATGCTTTGGTTTGTGCTCTAAACCGGATCAGGTTGAAAAGATTGCCATCACTTCGCGTGCTTAGGTAACTACCTTCTTTTCTCGTCCTAAAAGCGTGTTTCAGAATCAGAGCAAAGAAAATAGCTTTTTGTACCACTATACCACTGTTTCAGGTCTAACTGAACCGTGATCTTACTGACGGCAAACTGCTAGAAACCGGTAGTGGTTTGTAAGGGATGGGGATGTGAACACCAAAATATATAGGTAATATTTTGGGGTACGCAAGGATTGTGTGTGAGCGACAACATCTTCGGGTGGGATGATAAACAACGCCAGCCGCCATCGAACGATAAATGTGGGTTTTGTTATTTGACTTAGGCGTAATAAACACATTTGACCAATTACGTCGTGTTGTAGAAAACCTCGACGAAGGTGATTAGAATCGGACCGATTGATCTCAGGAATGAATGGTGCGGGTAATGTGGTTCAAGTTGTCTCGAGTGTCGTGAAGCCTGTGTGAACAACATTCGAGACGTCAGAAGAAGAAGAAGAAGAAGAAGAAGAAGCGCGGTCTCCATTGATCTGAAGGTATTTTCACACCCTTCAAAATATCACGGTTCTTGTTGCTATTTACCGAGGAAGCGCTTGTTTCCAAAGCGACAATTTAACACCAATCAGTCCACAACGGATCAATCACTGCGAACAAATACAAAAAAGTAACAAAATAGCTCCACAACAAGGAATGCTGACCTTTGCGTAACAATTCCAGCGTCTCAATCCTTTCCTTCTGCGGCATCAATTGGTGGCCCGGTGGGAGATCCGGATCCAGTGGATTGGCTTTCTCACGTTCCCGTTGTTCGGCAGCTTTCTGACGAATCTTTGTCAGGCTATGTGTTAGGAGAAAAACCAAGAATCAATCAATCGTTGAGCATCTGCATTATCATTACGATCCGGAAGCAAATTAAAACGGTAGAATGTAAAGAATGCTCAACTGTCATACCCTCATGATACGATAAGATTGTAACATACTACGGATGCTGTTGACGATAAAGAACAGATACATTGGCATCAGGTGCCTACACATTCAAACAAGTTTCAGAAACGAATAGAGTGACCTCAGTACGGCAGCTTTGTTTCAGGTATCACTATCAAACTGTAGTTGACAAGATACAAAATTAAACAAGAAGAAGCTTACAGCAAGACCGCAACCGAATAAGATTACGACTATGCATCTGACAGTAAATGGTCCGGGAAATCTGAACATGCGGACTTCAATAAGGGACACATGTTGCACCAATTCAAGGTGTTTATCTTCCCTGCCATTCTGAGTTTAGTATGGCGGACAAAACCGTGTTGTGAAAAGGATGACATTACCGCGGAAGTCATTCATCATTTTTACTCGTTTATGTATAGCATTGTAGGCTTAACTAGTAAAATCTCAATTACATGTTGAATAAATCATTGACTTAATTAATCTATAGATCTTTGAGCTCAGAAATTTTAGCTTAATGTGTCATGCTGGTTTTTCTCATTCACGCTAACTGATTGTCATTCGCATGTGCCATATGTGTAACCTTGGGGACATTTTTATCCGTTTGCTCCTTACAGGAATATGTGAACCGCTCCTCTCATGGTTGTGCGACTATCTGTCAGATCGCGACGCCCGATTTAAAGTTAACGGAGCGCTATCCCAAACGTTCAAAACCACCAGTGGAGTCCCATAAGGATCTGTGCTAGGCCCGCTACTCTTTTTGTTGTACATAAATGATTTACCTCCCCCTCTCATATCGTCCAAAATGGTCCTGTTCGCGGCTGATATGAAAATTTGGACAGCAATAAGTTCTGCAGAGGATTGTGTGAAACTGAAAATGGATTTGGACAGCGTGTCAAATTGGGCGGTCATGAATGACATATCATTTAACATACAGAAATGTAAGATGCTCCATCTAGGCAAGAATGTTCCTTGGACATATCGATTGGGGACTGAAAACCTAGCATGGAGCTCGTAACCAAGGCTAATGAATGTCTACTTTCGCCCTACGATGGAGTATGCGGTAGAGGTCTGGGATCCTTGGCTGCGAAAAGACATTGCTCTCTTCGATAAAATCTATCATAGAGCAACAAAGTTAGTGATGGGTCTTCGCAATGTTCCGTACACCGAAAGATTGCGACGTCTTTGTCTATGCGACCTTACCCAAAGGAGGATACGACGCGATATTATTCTGACTTATAGAATTATGTTTACCGAAGGACATCCACTAAAACACTTGCTTTACGTTCCAAGTTCCTTTATTTACTGTCAGCGTTATTTATTTCGCCATACGTGCTATATTTCTTTGGAATTCCCTACCCCAATATGTGGTGGACTTTCCTTGCCTGGCGGCGTTTGAAGCGAAATTGGACTTAAATATGCAAAAGAATAACGTTCGTGAGCCTTACATTTGTTATTCTCTATTGCTTTATACTATTGTAATTTTCATGTTTTATTCATACCGTAATGCTGTGGTGTTGTAAAGTATTAACTTTTTAACCATAAATCCCTGAATCCTTAAATGCGAGTCATTATTTAATGACACTGAATAACTGGTACGCGATACTAATGTAACTTTTGTCTGTGCTGATGACTATGAGTATGATAGCACTCTTATGTTGATCATTTTGACTCAACTTTCCATTCGGCTGTCATGTGTTTTCGGAAAAGCCATCCTGCTCGATGCAAAATGTACTTAGAACTCTGGATGACTTAACAAGGTTAGAAGTTATACCGAATTTTTGCCAGAGATTACGAAAGAAGTCCAGGGCTAAAATTGAATACAAACTAATCGCCCAATAGGTTATACTGTCCGGTCTGTTTACACCTGCTTTTATTCTATCGAGATTTGGATAACCAGAAGCATCAGTGAATGCGTTTGTCAGACACGTGATTAACTTAACTTATATTTATTTGTCAAATTCCAAATGTACATGTCAAAATGCCTCGGTATGGATGTTTCAAAGCGCTGACTGCATGGTACTCACTATGCTGGTATTCCACCGACAGGCAGTCTCCGTTCAGGCCACATTCCTGCAGCTGCTTCTGTGGACGGCCTCGCGTAAGCCGTGTGTGGTCGACTTCTGTCGGTCAAACTTAGCGTCCTTTGCAGCAGTCCAGACTTCATCTTGCCAGCCAAGTGTGCATTGGCTCGAACAAAGTTTATATTTCTTCGAATAAGACGGACCTGTGTGAAAAAATAAAATTTTCCACCCAGAGTTCAGCGGGAAGTAGACAGACCAAACTGACTTTGTGCTCCGGTGTCTTTGCAAATCAACAACCTTCCCTATGTTTATATGTTGGAGTTCATATGTTGTGTATCGTTTTATGGAAGTTATGAGTGCGTACATACAAATATGGATATCGTTCAGTCTTTTGAGGTATGATTGAACTAGCATAAGCTGGCCACCGTTGGAATTCAAAGTTCAAAGTAATACAAAGTGTTAATGGTCCAAAAAGCAAATACTTTACATCAACCATCGATTAAAAATATAGGGAATGCATAAAAACAACACGAATGTTTTATCAATATGGAAAGTCAGCTTATGTGCGAGGTTGGATTTGGTCAACATATACATGTCAAGTTCAGCCGTCAACATGTTCAGGCTTGATGCACAAATGATATATGGGGATAGAGAGAGTTTCATATAAAAAGAGACTCGGGCAGCAAAGAAGAACCTTGGACAATTTGATCTAGAGGTATCCTAGTAAATCATTTGGTTCGCTGTACGCTTTGTAAATTTGAGAGCCGCGGCAATGTCGTAGAACACTGTTGCTACTGAGTAAAGCTAGCATCATTATCATTTCGCTAACTACCACCTCTGTTAAACGTGCTGTACGGTCAAAAATTCAAGCTAAAGGTCCCACTTGACAAGAGTTATGTCAACGGCAATCTTTGGAGCATCACACGCATTTGATTCGCATGGAAGCGCTCATTGGGAGAGAACTATAAACAAAGAAATAATTTCCATCACAAAAATTTGAATACTAATTTTCCATTGAATCAAGGTTCACTGAACGTAATCTTATTGTCTCCACTTGATGTGGGCAAGCATTCAGCTATCGGGTGGGAAATTCAAAGTCGGGATACGTGAGCACTTCTACAAGCGGCCATTTCCATTGATTTGTTCGGTTATCTTATACCCACTGCGCGGATTTATCATTCAACGGTTGACAGTTTAGTGATTCGCCTATTTTAATCTTCCCTTTATGTATAGGAACATTTAGATTTGTATAGTTATTCGTTCAATGCATTGCTTACTTCATTCGAATGAATGCTTGTAAAGACACTTTTTGGCGGTCAATATAATTTGGAACACTCAAACATTGTCTGCAGTTATAATCACGAATTTTCTGTGCGTTGCTTTGTAAGGAAGTAGTGATTAACGGATCGTCCAAAATTGTAGCGCATTCTACATCTTGGATTCTATATCTTTAGATTTTGCTTGTGTGAATTTATCTCGCTATCGTTGGACTTTATTGGATCTTTCGTTGGATACTTGCTCATTTTGTCTCTTAGATATATTTTGTTGTATTTTATGTAGTGTATACGTTTTTGGACGGCTATAGCTGTGCCAATCTGATACATAGTGACTTCCATTTTTTGGTTACCACTCCTCTAGAGTTTTAATGTTCACTGAATCTAATATCACCGTCTCCACCTGATGATGGCGAACAGCCAGAAACCAGATTTGTAGTATGAGAGCTCTGGAGGGGAGTTCTGCTAAAATCGGTCACTTCCATCACACTAATTTGATTTCCGGGTTTCTAAAGTTTGGTTTTTCGGAAAAAATCATGAGTTTTCAAATTATCGAATCGAGTTTTAATTAGGTAAAACCATAAAGCGATTTTTAGAAGGTCATATACGTTGTATCACTGTCCAGTGAGGTGATCGAGAAAAACTTCTCGCTGCTTAGACTGATTAAAAATACGAAAAATATTAATGGAATACCGGAATAAGAATACCATTTAACAGTTTCGATATAAAACTTTCCAAGAACTTGATTCAGAATGATGAGAAAAGCTAGCTTTCTTCTGCTCACAGTGGCAACAGAGTGAACCATTGATGTATGAACTGGGGGACTTTCAATTAACTAACTGCCAACTGCAGCTCGAACAGGCATCAAACAAAGAACGCTGGTTGCCACACTTTTGCTTTGATCATCATCATCATCATCATCATGGGCAGCAATACACTGATAGCAAGTCGCGGTTTGAATTTTACCCGCAAGGATTCCTGCCACACGAATTTATTGCAATTCTACGGACCAATGAGAACACGCCAACAACGAGGACATGCAAGTATTCTAGCCAATCACAGTAGATGAGGTTGCAACGCAGCATCTAAAATGAAAGATGCTCATCGCCCGGTTGCTTCGAAAGACGTTTCGCTGATGATTTCATCTAGTTTGATGACGAGACGTCCGCAATCAACCATACCAGCTCGGAAAACAACTATGACCTTCAAGTACCGAGTGCTTGTCAGCCACACAACCATGACATGCTGAAATTCGAAACATGGTGGCGCTTGATGAAGATCAGCGAAATCTATCGAGGAGTAAGCACAGAAAAACCGGCAATCCATCAATTGTTGTGAACGCGTAGAGCTACTTCATCATGAATGCTAACTTGCGGCTTTCATAACAAGCATTGCTCGTCACTCCACTTGATTCCGCTTTAAATAACTTAGAGGATATTGCCATTTCTAACCCGGACTATGTATACAGCTGAATCAATTGTTTATATTTATTATGGCGAATCGATAGGTCTCCAAACATTTTCCATTACAAAGCGCAACGTGCATATTAGACGAGAATCAAGCCAACCTGTTTCAGCGATCGTTATATTCTATTCTTCCTATTTTGACATACACTGCAGATGATGTGAAAGCACAAGCCTGATCCAGGCACAGCCAGATACTGCACGTGGGCTGATATACTGTCAGGTTGCCAAGGCCTAGACAGATATGACAAGAGAAATAGAAAGAAAATAGAAATGGTAGTGAGACTGCGGCGTGTTTTAGCATGCAGCTCACTACCGGATTATAAGCTTTTTAAAGAACAAGGTTATCATTTCCACAACACCTGCTTAAGTCTGCTACGGAGGGTTTTCTCGCGAATGTTCATGCACATAAATTGCCGTTTCAGGGATAATTTGCTCGAGGACCGGTACATAACTGCAAATCGATTTACCAAACTAACCGAAAAGATTGGAACGATGAAACATTGATAACAGCTGAGCAGCGACTTACCGATTTAGCTATTGAAGCCTTCGGAACGGTGAGTAATTCCGGTCGTGGGGTAACGGCAATCCTCTCTATCGGTATTGTACTCAGGACTTTCAAGTTCCAGTCATCAGCAGCCGTTTTGGCGTGAGCTCTCATGTATTCGTGTTTGCGGCGTTCTGTTGAGCTGGTCCTCCGTAAATCTTGCGTGTCAACCGGGAGTTCAGCTTCGCTATAAGCGCCGCTTGGTTCGGAAGTTGGGACTTGAATAGCACGATTTTCGGATATATTTTGAGAAAGTGATGTGTGTTTTACCGACTGCTATTGGTGGTTAAACATGGGGAGGAAATAGATACATGAAATCAGTATTTCACTGGAGCAACGAATCATGTAGTGCTGTTGGATTTGCGTGAATGATGACGTTTGTTTAAGATTAATCATCACATAATAAAAGATTACATAAAATTTCCACTCAGCCAATATCCTGGTGAATAGTTCGCAAATGGTAATTATTCTTTTCAACGTGGTACTCGGATACAGACCAATCAGCATTGCAATTAGACGGCATACGGGGACACGCTGTCTTCTCTCAAATTTACCCGGTACGTGAGGGTTCGAGTTATATTTTGAATATTTTGAGTGATATGTTACTCACGAGTAGGCCAACTAACGACAAATGAACACACAATGTAGACTTGTGATCAATGAAGCTTATAGTTTTAAAAACAGATTCATTCGTTGAAACATATTTAACCCCATCTCTAGAAACCATACTTTTTCTCAAAAACTTGTTGGACGAGTTTAACCAGAACCAAAAAACCTTTCGTATCGTGTGATTCAAAATTATGAGCGAATTGTATTTTTTCACACATTTACGCGTATTTTGTGTTTTCATATGATTTACCATGTTTTTTTACTTTGCTGTGGTTATCAAACGTGTACTTCAATATTTAGAATTCTAACTAGCCTAGTCCTATTGTCCAAAATAAAAACGTTGTTCTGGTTTGAATGGAAGAAAACGGTTGGGGTAATGCAATGCATCAAAACGCATTTATTTGTACTTTAACGCAGTAAAATGCACGGATTGATGCAGTAAGTTCACAGAATTGGAACTAAGAATAGAAAAGAAATGTAAAAATACCTTATCAGTCATGGAGAAGTGACATCGTGACTGAAGTGAAGCTGATCAGTATGGCTTTAGCACAACTTGAGAAGATGGAATAAAATGAAATCCTGTCGCGTGTTTTTACTTCCCTATCTTCTAAACGAATTGAAGAGGTTTAATTCAAGTCAGTCAAGGTAATTTTATTGTATTTATTAGCCTGGAGAAAATAAAGAAAAGCGGAAAACTTGCTATCTCTTCTCTTCACAGTACGGTTGCGCTACCTTTGGATATATATTTTTGGTTTAGGTTTCCTTCGTGAGTAGCAGTATTAGTTTTCAATTATTACATAGTATAGTATAGCATAGTAGTCCTAAATCGTATGTATTCAGGAGTAAAACGATTTGCTTCCACAAGTTTGTATGACTGGCAAATGTTTAAATAGATTTAACAATTCACAAAACTTGGTATTCATCGAGGTTTGAAAATAGTCTCGGCGTTACACACTTTTGATAATCTGAATAGAGTTCTAAAAGATATATTCATATCCAGCTAAGTGTTTCAAGTGATAGGTATTGAGATGGATTTGAAGCGCCCGCTATTATGATTCATATCTGAAATTGTCGCAAATAAACTTTGCTGCGAGAACCAGCCATCAGAACAGAAACTCACTCCAGTCGATTGTCTCAAATCTGCTGTGGCTGGTCGACGGTGTGCAAATGAAGACCCATGCCTCGAGTGTCTGCCGTGGAGGTCGTCTTTCGCGCGTGGAGTTCGGAGGCTGCGAATATTCTCACGTACGTGATTTTTCATTTTTGCTAATCAAAGAAAGAAAGGAATCAAGTATGGTCGCTGGCCGCGTATTTATGATAAACGAATAGATTATTCGTATTTTCAAACGGGATTGAATATGGTAAACCTGGTCGATACATGTTTAATCCCCCAGTATTCGTAAAGAAGAACAGTTAGCATCACTAATGTTGCTAATCACCTGCAACTATTTGATTAACTTAAGTCTTGTGTGCGCCAATTGGTAAACATTATGTTACAGTTTTTAAATTCATAGATATCAAAGTTTGGAAGGATTCAGTTGAAAAACAAGATTAGGACAACTTTCAGTGCAGAGCAGTAAAGTGTTCATTGAGAAGTATTTAACTTCTCCACCCGTAATAACGCAGTGATTTTTATTCAAACAATTTCATTTCTTTTCAACGACATTGATAATTGTGGGGTGTGTGATGCGATATTTTACTTTTTACTTTTGTGTGACTATCTTCTCCTGGAGGATGAGTCGCCTTCAATGAATGATCTTGGGAATTCGGGTACAAAGCGATGTCCCCAGCACCACATGGCGTTTGTTCGAGTCAGCTTCTCTAGCCTTTGCACAATCAAGTGCGACCTGCAAGGCAGCAGGAACTCGCCAGAAAGTGGTGGTATGCACCAACTAACCGTAAACGAAACTCTGCTCCAGATGTTTTCTCAAGGTTTGCTCTAGAAGCCTTTCCCGCGATAGGGTATCCTGCAAGGCAGCTGAGGTTTGAAATCACGGTTTTCTCTCTCTTATATAAAATGCTCACCCAGGCTAATGAGCTCCATCTGCCCGAAGCAAACTGATTTTAAGGCGCCAGTCACCCGACCCCACCCCTTCTCATGTTGGTAGAAGCAGTTCCGCCGGGCTCGGGGAGCCCTCGTGTAGGCCAGAAACTGGACTTGGTTGTCAAAGCTATTTAAGACGCGGTCATATGGAAACATTTTATAGACAGTAAGAGCTCACCTCAACTGCCACCCCCGGCTATGACAACCTTTGTGATGTGACGATAGCCAGCAATTTAAAACACTCAATGGGAATGTATAGATGTCAAGTGCGCTTTCAAATCGTGTCTATCACGAGCTCATACACGATATATGACACATCACCCTCCGGTACAACAAAAGAGCACGAAACGCTAAAAGGTTAGACGAAAACAATCGCAAAGGCACAATAATTCAGTTCTTTGAGTAACTGCGCAGGAGCGGCTCCAGTGACAGCATCTCCGGTACAAATATCATACGCAGAATAACAACAGCTATTGTACGATATGTAATTCATCCACATTAGTCGAAATAACCGAAGCTAGCGATGACCCGAATGGAACCTGATGGGACAGAATCCATTGAAAAATAAGATCCAAATGACAAACATGTCCCGTTTATTGTCAGGGAAACGAAATTCACATGAAAACCATGGGCGTGTGTTCTATTGGTTTCATGCGCGTAATAAAAGTGTTAGTCAGCTAGTGTTATGTGGTGTTGTGGAATTCATGAATGAACATGATAAAAGTTAGAATAGTTGACCTCAGAAGTAGAAATTGGGACGCAATCAAACAAGGTGGATATGAAACGCAGACTGACATATTTTGCGTTACATTAATGTTCTGAAGCTTGTGCCAACAGTGTACTTGACCTCATGACAGGAAATAAGCTTGACACGTCCCGACCAGACGTGATTAGCACCTCCCTATACAGTGCATAATCACAAAAGATGAGCAGAATATTAAATTAGAAAATTTCAAGCATCAGCTAAGATTGGTCCATCATTAATGTAAAATTCTCTGAGGAAAAAACGTGATCTGGTTTATGTACCCAATTCACCATTGGATCACAAGTCTAACTTTGTAACTTGTGTTTATCTGAATGCCAGTATAGGCATATTTTCCTATGCAAATTTGCTCAAATTAGCTTGGTGTTTATTTGCAAAGACGTTTCATTGGTTCCTCTCATTTCAACTTGAAAATCATTATTGGAAATTGTAGCACAATTTCGCTGGCGAAAGCCTTAGTTATGATAGTGGAATGCAATATTTTATTTCACTGATGGCTAATGAAGTTTCGAGCTAATCGCAATTCAGCAAGCTACTGAAACACATGAAGCTGACAAATGTCAAGAGATTATTATCATTAGAACAATACAGATTCTGGTTTGTTATACTATTATCCGATATAAAAGATATCAGACTATTGCTGATTAAAAATTCGAAGAGAGTTCAGACATTTTTGCTAGTGTGCCACTGTAACTATAAACTTGAATAATAGGCCCATTTTGTATTTTAAACCTCCGTAATATCCGTTATGCTATAGGCAATTAATTGCTTAAACGTAATACACACGCGCACGAAGGCACCTAAAAAGCAACAAAAGTAATTCCTCTTATGAATGCGAACACCTCAAATTTGTTAGTGAGCGTTAACGGGAACTTACCGTTGGATCTACTGATTGCCGCAGCTAACGAAGATGGTGGTGTCGCTTGCCAATGAAGAACATCATGCGTGGTTTTGCGTCCAGCAATTTGACTTTTGGGCCTCGCATAGTAGCTGTCATAAACCTCATGTGTGGGGATCGGGCCAGGTATACTTGACAGCATTCAACGGAGAGAATTATAATGACGTCGTTTAATTCGGGGTCAGCTGGTGGAATAAACGTGCGATAGAGATATGTTTTCAGAATAATATCAAAATACTTAATAATTGACATTTGTTTTAGGTTTATCAGAATTACCAACGTTGTGCAATACTAAGAATCCAGAATTATGCCTACTTTAGTGTCTAGAATGCGTTTGCCTAATCACAAATTACAAATTTTGTATAATTCAAGCTATAACCAAGAAGAATCGATTATTTGCCGCCGGTTTATGACGGTCTAGTATGGCGAAACGTGGTACCATAATGAACAAGGAGACTTCGTTTAAGAGTAAAAAACTCTCAATCCGCATAACTGGAGTTTAGCGAAAGTGAAAGAACTCCGCTCAACTGATGACGCCAGGTTTTTCTTCCTGAATTTAATAACATGGTCAGAATCAGGAGCCAGAAATCTGTGGACATTTAATAAAACATAACAAGTAGCAGTTTAGTCTTCTCTAAACCAAAGCTCTCTTATTAATAACTTTAAACTTTGTACATTATCTTTTGCGAAAAAGCGCAATGAAAATATTCTCTTTTTGAAAAATGGGTATATTTCTCTCATCCTAATTTGCGAGTCCGAGTTCACTCTTGTAGTCGCTCTTGTTTTTATTTTTTTTTCTGGAACAAAAGCAGGACGAATGGTTTTACTTCAAGACTTCTTCACAAAAAATATCTTTGCTAACTTCTGTTGACAAAGCAGGCCAAGAAAAAATAAGACTATCACTATTTCGCTCACAAACCCAACGCGCATATGAACAATAATAAGAACTGGAATCCATTCAGTAGCAAGTTTCAAATGTTTACCGCCAGCGTTCAAAGCGCTCGCGTTACTCAGCATGGTCACTAAGGTGATGGATTCAGTTTTGGAGGCCAAAAAGATATGGTGCAACTAGAAATTGTACAGAAACTGGCCACTTGCATGATCGAGTGGTTGGTATGCATCAACTATGAAAATCGTCTGTTAGCATTAGGACGTTTATCGCGTAACAGTGAAGATTGAAACTAACTCCTCACAGAACTATTCTTGGCAGCTTCAGTAAATGCGTTCAAACATAGGCAGGATAAACGGTGGCAGGTACTTATTTTGGAGCATTAACCTCGAGATTATATCCTTCCCTAGTTACTGTTAAGAAAGAGCAAAAATATTGTAAAAATCTTTTTGAAAACACAAAAAGTCGATTATTTTACAATTTTTCGTTTTTGTCGAAAATCACTGCTGTCCAAACTCTTTTTTCATTCGATTGGACATGCAATATTCAGTAACTCCCACACCGTTCCATTATGAGACCTCCCCAATTTTTATACGCGGGTACACACGTCTTTGCTCCCTACGAATCAATCAAGGTATTAGCGGTTATTTTCAGGCACAAGCGAAAAAATGTAGCTGACAATTGTCCTGTGATACTAATACTGCTATCATTATATTGAGCTTTCAAGGCGTTTGTAACATGAATCCATTTCCCCGAGAATTTGACTCGATAGTTCAATAGATTATAATGGGTAAAATAAGAAGAAAACTATAAATTGTCAAAACATATTTTGCATTTAAAAAGTAATGTATTTGCAATATGAAGTACAAAGTCCTTAAAGCTGTCTCAGTCGCATTTAAACTTATCAAATAACTTCAAATTAAAAATTTGCATTACAATTTGTTTATTAATTCAACTAACCCAGCATCTCGGTATAATTTATGAAATTGATAGGTAAAAAGTGTATCAAACAACATCTGAAATGTATTCGTGAATCAGTGTACAGTAGTAGTACTTTAATTTTCATAAATGCAAGCGATCGATAACGATTACTAAATAATAGTTGTATGCTAGATAGAAAATTATTTCAACAAAATAAATCGACAAAGTAAAAAAATACAAAAAATTTTTATTTATGATATTTTTATCGTAAAGCAGCTACGTAAAATTAAAGAAAATGCATATGAGAAAAGTTAAAAAGTGCGGCGCGTGTAATCACAGAGGATGTACAAAACACCGCAATAAAACTAAATTATTTCTTCAATTCACGAAGTAATTAAAAATAATCACTGTACGGTAAAATAAATAGTAATGTGTTTTGACATACCACAAAAAATGTAAATGAAATGTATGGAAAGTATATTAATTTTTCAACACATTTATCTTCTTTCTAATATTACATTTTATATTTTGGAATATGGAATTTTAGATGCATGGGTTGAAGAAATTTCGAATGAATCCTCAATAAGCATAATTTTAAAATTGTATAGCCTCCAATTCCGTCTATTACCGTGAAAACGATTGATGTCGCTTGTAGACAAATTTGAAGCTGTTTCGGATTTGAAAATTTGACTGGCAATCTGATGAATGTATTGCACAGTGAGGAATAGATCCTGAGAACGCTTTGGTTATATTTATATCCACATACAATTTTGACTTCGAGGCAACCACAGAGAACCGAATACCGCGCGTGTTTAAAGATTATATTTTTATTACTGTGTGTGTGTACAAATGGTATTTAATAGATGAATATCGTTAACTGAGTTACCGAACAAAAAATCGAGAAAATGTGAATGATTAAAGGAAATCGATAAGTCAATATTGCGTTATCAGTAATCGGAACGAAACAATAATGTCTAAGTTAACAAGTTAAGATGATAACAATATACCACTATAGAATTATCATAGAATTGCCCCAAAGATATTTGGGAACAGGAAAAAAACGCTCGAAATAAGCATTAGGCTGTGAAATCATTAGACTTGAAGAAAAAATTGACCGCTTGACCATAACGTGTTTTTCTGTTTGTTTCTGGTAGTTTGAGACACGGAGGTAAATGGGGGTGTATCAAGGGAATCTGTGATACGCTTTGGTTTTTAATGAATCGGATAAAGAAACGTGTTGGTCTCGGTTTGACACCTGTGGAGTGAATTTTCTGGTATTTGCGTGCGCTTTAAATGTTGGTTCCACGTGAACAACTTTTAAACGATCCATACTGAAGTTTTATTTCAATCCATTCCGATCAATAACGAAATACTTGGGGTATCTGCTGAACATTTGTGGATAAAGATCAACGGATCTTGAGACATAGTGAGTTTCATTTATATCCACATACAAGAAAATTGTTAATAAATAGACATATTTTAATAATTTTACTCAAATGTTTGATTTTTTCAAATTTCTATCCAACGCGTCATCGAAATACCCTTATTCATTTTACATTCATCTCACATAATGTAAACGCAACGTGTATTTGGTTCTTCCATACGCGTAAGGCGAGTTTATCCATTATGTATAACGTTTGTAATTAAACACAAGGAGGAAGAATTTACGATCCGTTCATAACGCATCAATCGTTAATGAGAACTGATAACAATTGGTTTAACCATCGAAGTAATTGATAGTCATTGTCGATATCGTCTGATGGTTAAACATTATGATCATATAGATAGTTTCAGCTGTTAATATGAAAACACATTATTGCTTAAAACTATAGTAAACAAAATTTATTGCCAATCATTTGAGTTGTCTAACGTATTATCTCTTGATGAACGTGGAAAACATAGGTAGTGAGCGGACGCTTATGGTTTGTCTGCAATATAATATTTTACTGAATTTTTTTCAAACAATGCCACGTTTTATTTTGAGTTATATTTTATTGTCGTGTATAATTATTTTTTGGTAATTTTGAAATAAAAATTAGAAATATATGCGTATCGACTTTACTTAAATAACACGATGCGTTAATTGAATCGATTTTTCCAAAACAAATCTTTCACTTATTGCGATCAGTACTATTTATCATATGATGCGCTAGTGGATGACAAAGGTCGTGCATTTAGGGAAAATTCATTTTGCTTAACGAAAAAGTTCTTTTGCATGCATATCCATCATACACACCATGACGGGTTTCGTGTTGATTGCACTCATCATGTAGGGAGAGTAGGATCAGGATGTGTATGCGCTTGAAACAGTGTAGGAATGTTAGGCAGATTGTGCTTGTATGCCACTGTTGAATAAGGCTGCTAAAACCAATCTGTTTAATCTCACGAGACCACACAAATGTAGACTGTGTTTGAATCCATGACAATGAACGGAAAATCTCAGTTGCAGGCATTTCGTGAAACGTTGAAACTCAAATCGCACCTGAATTTCAACCTGCAAGACGCCACTTTTTATTATGAGATAAACTTTAGCGGTTTCGAATTCTGGCTATAGCTTACCGCCATCCGAATTCCAATAAGCATCTCGAAATATAACTTTAATCTTGTCTACATTTCCGCATCCAGTGAAAATAACTATATTAACGTATCAATCTGGAATATTCAAGATATTCCGAAGTCCATCTTTTTCTAACTAATCAGCCTTATTTCTTTTCATGTTTTTATCGCATTTGAGCATCCGGTACTTCCTACAGACGTAATGCTGCTTTCGATTATGATTAAGTTATTTATCAAAGTGCAACTTTCGGGTAAAATGTTGTCAAAGACAATGCATTCATTTTTGCGTGAAAATATTTCACGCAATTTACTTTCATGTTTGCCGATCAGCATAAAACGCTTGGCAGATTATCGTCATGCATTATACAGCGAAACAAATAGAGCGCACACTTTAAAATCAATAATACGATTTTAACTCCTGAAGACATACTTAACAACGTGAATCAATAATTACTGTTATTCCTTATTAGACTGCGTATGACGCCATTCCGGAAATTTGATGTTTCTAGACCCTGCTAAACAATCCAACATGAAGAACACCATATGTTTTGAAAACCACACTTTCCACACTTTGTCGTGATTTAAAACAACATAATTTGGAAATGTTTCTGAATAAATAGATAAACCGGGATTGTACATCACACCGCGAGATTAAGCATGGATGAGCTTGATTTTTCATCAACGCCAGATTATATGCGAATTTCAATGTAGATAAAATACTACCCCACTGAAAAATGCATCAATTCTTATGAAACGAACAATTCAACGTATTTACATGCTTTTCTATCACATAATCAACAAAAGAGTTCGCGTTCTTCGAAGCGTTAGGGAGGGGCACTACAATCAGCATCCGCGTGCTTTCAAATCGTGGAAAAATTGAAAGCAATTTGGCTTGTACGACACTGGTTGTTACATTATTCCATACACTCGTGGATTGAGTTAAATCCATTGGCTGTAAAGAAATTCACATCACCATGTCTCCGTTTCAAACACACGTCAAACAACGGGTCTCGTGCTGTTCGCAATCATAATGTAGGGAGTGTATTCTCAGGATTCTCATGCCATGAACATGAGAAAATGATAAATAATTCAACGACATTTTCCTTTGTTGAATTTACATATTGGATTAAACTGTGTCGGCAAAAATTCACTGAAAACCTTCAGTGATTCCAAATGTGTAAAATGTTTAAAAAACACATTATATTCCGTAATTTTTAGATAGTCAAACTGGATGACGACGTGATCACTTAGTCCCAGTGGACTTTCGTAAGCAACTCTATCAATGTCGCGTCGAGGGTAAATTGTTTCCGCGGTATTGAGTATTATATGCCATGTGGTTATAAAGAGGAATATTGTCTAACAACTCACTGAATGCGCGTCGTAGGGCTTGTTCATGGTAAATGGTACTTCTCTGCAGATTCGGTAAATTAAAGTCACCCATAATCAAAAATCCACAAGTGAATCTGAAAGTAACCATGCGAATTTTAATCAGTAGGGCCAGATTTTAAGTTTCTTGCGCAGATGATTGACGATATACTACACCTAAAACACAGTCTTCGCCGTTAGCTAGTCGGACTTAGCACCATAGTGTATTCCATAACACGATGTCTGGATCCGTATTCTCACGGCATAGAAGGTTTTGGCTATAATACTCCTCTGGTTTCACGGTCATGAAGAATAATTGACATTCCTGGTAGTTAAAGAAATTTTATTCTTGGAAATCCGAGGCATGTTGAACATTATATTACTTATTTTCGAAAGTTTAAACACACAATTCATTATTGCACCTCTTGCTGATTATTTACTTCCGTAAGAAAGTCGGTATTCCGTTTTTATCTTGCAAAACCGTGTTTTAGCATTTTTCAACTATGAATAATAAAACTGTTTTTTCTCAACGTGAAATGTAGCAAAAAAGTAGCCAAAGTATTGATTGCAATGCTTGCAAGCGTTGGGCTCACCCTGGCTGCTCAGCTATACATAAATCCCACCATGGGCTTCATGCGAAATTCCGCTGGATTCCGTGGTATTGCAGTGATTGTCACAATGCTGCTACTGGAGCCGCATTTGTGTACCACAAACGGCCACCTAGTGTGACGCAAGCTAGTGCGTCGGAATCCGTGTCCGACCAAACTTATGCATGAGTCGCGCGGTCCAATTTAGTCCCCGGGCGGACTTCGGCGGTTAACAAGGCTAAACATTCCAGCCAGTTATCTCGCCCTCCTGTGCCATTCACCTCTGTCAAGGCAAAAAATATACCTAAGCTTTCTTGAAGGCGGGTGTTCAAAGGCTCTAAACCACCACTAACCGACGCTAACGTCACGCTGGTCAAACAATCTCCTACTATTCTTAGGCTACCTTCACGAATGGTGTCCAATACAGCAGGCAGCCCAAGAAGGCAGGCTAAGACTACTAATTCCGGTAAAAATGAAAAGCAACATACAAATGTTGCCGGTTCCAACGCCATGAATCAAATTATTCTGGAGCTGAACAGTCTTCGGAAAAAAATTGAATCAATACATGGCCCATCTCTGACTCGTAAAAATAGAACTCGTAATGTACTAGTTTTTAATCGTGCCGAGCACTTTATCAAGAAATCCAAATTTCTACGAGATTCGGACCGCAGGTGTATTCACGATCTCTTTCGCATGGTTGAGATGAAGCCTTTCACTCCAACGGTGCGAGTTCATCATTTGGGTGGGTGGAAGATGAACAACCGGCCTCGATCGATCCTAGTCGAGTTCAAAATTCAGGCAGATCGCGATGTGTTTTTGTCTAAGGCGGAACAGATAACTAACGCTACTTTAGACAAACTCCAAGTGAAGCTTGACAACCCTTCTTTTGATAGAAGGCAGTACACTGTTGCTCCGACTGGGATTAACTTAGCTGTAGGGTCATCCGCTCCCCTTTAGCCTGAAGCGAAGCCGAACGCCACTGCATCAACAACGATCATACCGAAGTGTGCATTACACATGATCTTGCTATCAGGTGCGCATGATGATCTGCTTAACTTGAATGAAGAAGGAAGTCAGTCGAGCATTTCTAGTGGCAGCTTCCATGTTATAAATGAGAACTCAAGAGTTAGGCAACGTTCAATTACCGTCGTGCAAGATGTACACGATATTGCTTCTTTTGAAATAGGTAGAACGCCAAAAAACGTGCAGCTTCTCCGGGTGCTTCGACCGAAGGCAAAGCACGACTGAGCTTAGAAACGCGCGTATCCAGTGCCACTGTGTTGTACGCTAATGTGTGCAGCCTAAGAAATAAGTGGACTGAACTTTCTGTTTGTGTAGCCGAGCTTCACCTGAGGGTTATAGCGCTGTCTGAGACCTGGCTGTCTGCGATTGATGTTGTGCTAGTTAGTATCAGCAAACAGTATCTTGTCATCAGATGCGATAGACCTGGCGATAGGAGATGCTGAGGCGTGGCTCTTTTCCTTGAATATGGTCTGCACAATACGGGCCCAGGGTTATTACTCGCTATTGAAAATGTCCAAGTTGTTACTAGTGTCCTGACTTGCTACAAGTCAGCACTGGCGATTGCTTGTGTTTACGTCACGCCCTGTGAAACCCTGCGAGAAATTAGTCAACTGCTTGAGATGCTTGACGGGTTTTTTCAATCAGCCCCAAGCGTACTCATTCTAGGTGATTTTAATCTCCCAGATATAGACTGGTCAGCTCCCTCAGGGGTACTGACTGAGCAAACTGCATTTTTTCTCGATTGGATCCACTATCATGAATTACATCAGCACGTCAACGAACCCACTAGGTTCCGCGATGGATGCACTTCATCCCCTATTGACATGGTGCTGTCGTCTCAGCTAGAAGCTGCCGAGAATGTCAAGTTCCTACCCACTCTTGGCAAAAGCGACCACGTAATGTTAGGCTCCGGATCTGTGTTGCGTATTCACAAACCTCTTACGCGCCCTAGACGTAATTTTAGGCGTGTTGACTAGGGCCTACTTTTACAGTCAGCAAAATCTTACTTTCTGTTATCGAGTGATTCTTGTGTAACTGAAAACTGGGACAGAATTTGTGAATTTCTTAACGGGCTACATGACCTGCATGCTCCACTGCAATGCGTAAATGTGCACCAGCTGCCAAACTGTTGGTCTCCCAGCGTTCGTCGTTATATTTGTAAACGTGATCGCTTATGAAGGCAATATAGGCTATCGCTCACCTCTGGTTCATGGGTCCGTTACAGAACCGCCCGAAACGATTGTGTCAAAATGCAGCGTGTGCTCAAACAGAAGTTTGAGTTATCTTTAGCCAGGGATGCTAAATCCAACCCGAAAAGCTTTTACAGTTACGCGCAATCTGAAGGAAAATCTAGGGTAAATATCGGTGACCTAAATCTGGAGGATGGACAAGTAGCTAATAGTGACCTAGTTACGACGACAGCCTTCTCAAAGATTTTCAGTAGCGTTTAGCGGAGTTCCTCAACTTTCCATCTGGTGTCCCTGCACTAGATGATTTGTCCTTTAATGAGGCGGAGGTGTATGGAGCTCTTATTCATGTTCGTGCTCACAAGGCTGAGGGTTCGGATGACATCCACTCAACTATGCTAAGAAATCTCGCCCCAGTGCTTACAGAACCACAATGTGAGCTTTTCAATTCATGTATGCACTCGGGAATGGTTCCTCGTGAGTGGAAAAAAGCCATAGTAGTACCAATACACAAAGGTGGTTGCAGGTCGATTCTTGGTAACTATAGACCAGTCAGCCTGACCAGCATTGTCTCGAAAGTATTGGAAAGACTTATACGCGAAAAATATGCCAGCATCTCTACCAGCATTCTATACTTAGTGTAGCTCAACATGGATTCCTGAAAGGGAGGTCTTGTCTGACTAACCTCTTGAGTTTCCTGAATATTGCTACGAAAAAGTTGAATGGAGGAAACCGGTCGAAGCGCTCTACCTGGATTTTAGCAAGGCTTTCGATTCCGTCAGCCACAGATTTTTAGAAAGTAAGCTGGCAGCAAAAGGCATACGGGGCAGTTAACTTGCTTGGATAAAATGATTTCTGACAGGTAGGACCTTCAAAGTACGAGTAGGATTTACGTTGTCGATCCAAACGGAGGTGATAAGTGGGGTGCCTAAGGGGTCTGTGCTAGGTCCGCTGCTCTTTCTGATCTTTATCGATGACTTGTCGGAATAAGAGTCGGAATCTAAAGGTTTTTTGGTTGCAAGTATGCTTGATCGTTTTGAGATTGTACTGTAGGAATACAGTGAACTATAGTATCGGCTAAATTTGTTTTTGACACGCCAACTACTGATTGACTTGGTAGTGTTGCTATCGAACTTCGTGGTTTTGGTTCGCGTGGTCTATTTTCTCGCGGCATTTGTCTGCGGCCATTTTACCAACGTGTTTTGACCGTATTAAACATATCTTCAAGCAAAAACTTTAGTTTAAAGGGTTTAGGACCAATGCCCTTATAATTCGTAGATTCGGGGATGCGGAATGTGTCCGTCAAAGCTACATAATGCAAGTCAGGTGTATCACTGAGGAATCTCCATTTTAGTTGATCGTGTTTGCGCTGCACTGTTTTATCAGTTGCTTTGTCAGCTTCTGGGACTTTAAAAAGGATTAAACTTTAATCATCCTTCTGCATCATTTGGTCTTGTTGCTGGAAGTTCAGGGCCCTTTCCCACCTAGGCACACCAGCGAAGTTCTTCGTGACGGTCTCTGAACGCTCCCTACGCAAGATCCCTTCCATAGTTGACCGTGGTTTTAAGCAGCCTTGGATGGTACATGTTTGAGGAAGTAGGTTTACGATTCAGCCGTACCCATGATAGGGGTTCCAATGAGTCCAAGTCCATGCTGCCGCACAACATTATCCTCACAACCACCCCGGCTGTGACAACCTTGGGAACCACGTAGCATACATCAAGCATGTTTTCATCATTAAGGATCGATAACGCGTCCGGGGTCAATGTTTTATTACATTTTGCGTGACATGTGTGGGAACAGTTTCGACACGTGACAGATTTGCGCTTACCACTGAAGACTTCCATACAGACGACGCACGTTTCGCGAACATTAGATCGTTTCATGTTAACTGGGTCAAACAGAAGTACAAATCACAGCACAAAATTCGATACGACGTGTAGACAGTGGAAAATCATGAAAGTTATCATGTTAAACACTAATTTATCGTTTATTTACTTGATGAGTAGTAATTGTGGCCTCAAACTTGTTTTGACAAAATACAGTGATGAGTGAATTAAGTTTTGCAAAATTTCTACTTGACTCAATTAATCACGTTGTGTCTGTTGTTTAACTCAGCAAAATATATTTATAAAAACAAGTAACAAATCCATGTTCATGATGAAATTTGTGAGTCACAAAATGCATGCGAATTTAAGTTCAATTTAAGTAAGTAAGTAATCTAATCCAGCGTCTAAATTTAAGTTGGTGTGAAACACTGTACGCTTGAGTAGACTAGGCAACCGTTGGGTAAACGTTACCGTATGGTGGGTCTGCATAAAGAAACGGAAGTCAATTTAAAGTTAATTAATCACATTTATCGCAACTTTTAGATAATCAGACTATTGCCAAAATGGGTAAATTGTACAACAATATTGAGAATAATAATTTTCATATGAATGTTTTATGTCGATCGCTTTAAATAGCAATACTTCCAAGCTTGTTTCTTCGCATTTCATTAATAAGTCTTTGAACTTGCAATGATAAAATTTCAAGATTTTATACTAAAGATCCGAATTCACGCAAATCAGTAAGTTTTTCACAGTGGTGTTCAATATGTAGGATGTTTAATCGCAGGAAACCGATCGTGGTATGTGTGTGTGTGATGGAAATACATCTAAAAGAGCTTCGTGTTCATGGTCATGTTTTTAAACACTGTATATATGATTGTGGTCACATGTGCTTGAACAGGTTTGTGGTACCAGTTTAACCAAAAGTGGCATACAAGCAGAGCTTGTTTAACCTAATTTGTAATTTCCTCAGGTGCAAAATGTTACAGGATTGAAAACTTGTCTTTCTCTTACACACTTGACGTTTGGACGGTTGTGTAGACTACATCGATGAAAGTTCCTAAAGTTTGTGTTCCCTATTATTTGAAAAATAAATTAATCGTGTAAAGTTTTCAATAAATGCGTAGATTGTGAACCATTTATGCACAAACGATTTCACACAATTTTCAAGAGTTCTTTTTGAATATGTTTCTCAATAAATAGATCAACCGGGCCTTAAATATCACACCGCGAGACTAAGCAGCATCATTGGGAAACGAATTTGAACTCCGCGAAATCATGTTTCACGAATCGACTGAAATGCTCAATTTATTGTTCAACCGACCAATCGAGCATGAATAAGCTCGATTTTTGATAACGCTCGAATATTTTTGAATTTGAGTTTTGGTAAATACTACCCCTATTGAAAATAGCATACATCAATTCTTAGGAAACAAACCAATCGACATATTTACATACATTTGTCTAACATAATCCACAAAGAAGTTTGAGTTCTTCTCATGTGGTAGGTAGGCACGACAATCAGCACAATCATCACGACAATCAAAACTTTGTGAATGCAAAAACATTTGACGTTTTTAAAGCAAAACTAGATGCATATATCAAACAACACCTCTTAATCGGCCCTGTGTATTGAATTAACATGAACCCTGACAAACATGAAACAATGTGTTTTTGATTACATTCCATTTTTTGTAATATTTGTCATCCAA
>JACCGJ010004545.1:0-18002 GCA_013407085.1 Atriophallophorus winterbourni
TCTTTTCTCTGCAACTCATCCGCTGTGGGATTACAGCACAACTGATGTATTGTTTTTAGTTTTGTTCTGATCGGTCTGCCATACAACAATTCAGAAGGGGTTGGGCCCGTAGCATGATGTTGGCACGTTCTATAGGAAAATAGCGTATTGAGAACTAGGTCTTCCCAATAATCTCCCACCAATTTTAAACCCCGGATACTCTCATTTAATGATCGATTCAATGGTTTCACCATCTCATTAACTCGTACCTTTTCAAAAATAATGCCCATTTTTCCAAGAGTAATAAATTAAAATTTAATTGCATAAATTTGTCCATTAGCATATTTCGAGTTCTTCTATTTTTAAGAAGCAAATGACATTATCAGTGTACACGAATTTTTAGTACTTAAATTAATTTCTCCACAAAGCAACAAATGTATAAAATCACACAAGCGTGATCCAGGCAAAGTGTCGCAAAATAAATACTGTACGTGGGTCAAAATACTGCCAGGTTACGCAGGCATAGACAGACATACGAATGAAATTAGAAAATAGAAGAGGAGATCTAAACATCGGTTATCAAATTGTCAGGCGAATCTTCAAATCTTAAACTGCCATCAATTGATCAACCATGTATCGTGACAGGTAAGGAACAAAAAGAATTTCCGATTCCATTAGTTCTTGAATAAAGAATACAATATTGGTTTCGTGTGGAGGAAAAATATTCGCAGGCAACAATAGTCTTGTTCAGTGGATGTGAACTATCAGAGGAAATGTTTTTGATCAACCTCTTGCATTCATAGAAGTGACGATCGACAATAGTGCCTCGAATTAAGATTCAAGATCCGTAGAGACCAAGCTCAATCTTGAGATAACCTTAATACCTCTTCTGATCAGAAAATCCTTTTCCAGGAGGCCAGAAAATATTACGGGTGCTGAGTAGAGCATGTGCGGAACGATGCAATAAAAAACAAAGAGGTAAATAACATTGGGTGAGATTGAGAGAGAACAGAGGCGAATAGCACAGAATGACAAACGGCGAACTTTCAGGAATTTTATGGTCACATGTTTGGTCCAGCTAATACTGTCGGATATTGTAACGCCAAGGTATTTGAAGCTACTACATCTTTCAAACACCGAGTCATTAAATCAAAGACGAGGAATGTTTTGATTCAGAGTTAAATATTGCTTTCCAGTCATGTTGGAAAATACCATTTGTTGCATTGTTGGGGATTCAAAGATAAACCAAGTGTGAATGACCATTGACCAAGGCTTGTAATCATTGATTCTAAAGCATGTTGGTCGACCCGACTACTGTGGTTCAATGCAACGGCAACTTCGTCGGTATATTCGATAGTAATTGCAGAAAGGTTTCAAGGAAGATCAGAAATGTAAATAGAAAATAAAAGGGGAACAGTATTGCACCCTACATGACACCACGCAGAATCGGTATCGCACGGGAGTTTTTTCCATTGACAACTGTATATTGAAGACGACCTTCGAAGTAGGATGCAATCCAATGAATAATGTTTGATGGAACATCACATTTCAATAGTTTTTGTAGTAAGGATCTTTGGACATCACTGTTGAACGTATTGGTATAATATAGACAAGAAAGTTGTACAGCTTTCGATTTATTGTCAAGAGAACGTGAAATATGATCCGTAAGCAAAGCGACAGCATCAACTGTTTAACGGTAGGCAAACTGATAAGCATCATCTACCAGACAACTGGAAGCCATTCGTCGTAACACAATGCTTTCGAGTACTTTAAGAAACTGCGACGTACACGCGATTGGGCAATATTTACAAGGATCTTTTTTAGGAATCGGGGTTATACAGACAGATTTCCAACGACCGGGCATAATTGTTGTTTCCATGCAATAATTGAAAATGGATGCGATAGGTGCCGAAATTACACCAGCACATTACTACAATACAATGGGTGAGAGTTTATCAAGTCATGCAGCCTTGAAGCGTGAGACAGACGAAAATGCACAAAAGACCTCATGTACATTGATGAAGGATGAATTGAAGAAACAAGATGGGGGAAGAAAGAAGTTCTGTTCACTGTCATTATCAGCTAGTTGGGGCAAGAAAGAATCATTCAGGGAATTAATGTCGGAAATAGATGGAGATTTTTCATTGTCATTACCGCAAATTTGCTCAAGCGCACGCCATAAGTGTTGACTGTCTTTGGTGCCAAGAAGTGTATTCGTATATACCCTTTCCAGACATCGAATTTCAAGCTTAATTGACTTGGAAAGTTGAGCATCAACATTTCAATCATGCTTTTTGAAGGCTTTCACTTTTAGTCTGCGTAAACAGGTACCGAAGATATGTCAAGATACATGCCGACGAAAGTAGCAAAATCCAACGATAGCCACGCGGCTACACGTGACAATATCAATAATAGTGCACATTAATGTCTGTATGAGATCACATGTCTAGAGAAGTGTATAGTGTCACTGACTGTACATATTCCAAGATATTCCCTGGTTCTCGATGCGTAAACTAATATAATAAACGTAAAATAGCGGTGAGACTCAACCCTTTTGTTACAACGAAGCTGAATTCAAAATCCAAGCCCTGTGGTGCTCCTAACCAATCATAATAGGCTACGATGAAGTTTCAGCCAATCAAAATCGTTCATGAGACATTTTAACCAATCGGGTTCCACCACTTTGAATTTTGCCCTATAATACCGATTCTTGCTTAATCTTGATAATTCTGGAATAAACGTTCGTGTTCTGACTTGTGTTCTCATCTGGAGATTCAAGGCTAGCGGGAAAATGGACGGAACCAAGCAACCGGCAATAATTCAAGGCATAGTTTCATCGATAACTCAGCACGAACTTAACACCTGTCACGCATACAGCTCATTGCCGGTTACAAATTAAACTAGCATGGTCTTTCCTGTACACTTCACGTTAGCTAATCCTCGACTGATCAAAATATCCAGAACTAAGATTATCCCGTATATTTGCAACAGCAAGATTACTCTCTTTCAGCTTGAAATGAAATAGAATATGTCAAATCCAGCATTATTTCAGACTATGCTGTCACGGCTGCCGATTTCACCCTGGCATAAAACATCAAACTCATTGATTTTATCGTTGTAATTTTACCACTTATTTCAAGAAATTCTAGAATCTTCCACGACCGATTTCGTTCTGGTTGCACTCATCAGGTAGGGACAGTATGATCAGGATCCGCATGCGCTTAAAAGATAACGACAGTATATTATTAACAATAATAATAAATGCAGATTTTTGTTCATAATCATAAGTTTGACCCAAGCTGTGTGAGTATGGGCACGTGATTTAATAGGTTGGTCGTGCCAACCTTATCCAACTTTGGCTTACAAGCTCAAGTTGTCTCATTCCTGGTTTGTAGATGTATTTTTGGCTTATCTCAAGGTCATATCGTGGTTCCATGGCTTCAAATTAGTAGCTGTAGGGTGTATGATTACCTATCCAATATTGTTAGTAAAAACATTTTTGTGAATATTTTACACTCACTGTGTAGAGATTTTGCTATTTAGGATAGAAGTTAGAATATTTTAAATAAACTTTAACTTTGGGTAACGTTTCACTTCTGACACAGAAGCTTCGTCAGACCAAGGGTGATAGTCAGGACAGGGAACATGATTAAGTAGTAGTCAACCCATTATGAATACACGATCGGTCCCAAACATATTCCAATCGATTGCAAACTTTAAATTTTTTCTTCTTTGACGAAACAGACTAAATGTTTCAGTTGATTTAAAGAAATTGGCTGCATGGAAGGATGAACCTAGGCGCCTAGGGAATGAATTTAACAGGAGTTGTATATAGGCATAGAGATGTGCTAGTTTTGATAAGCTCGAGCCAATAGAAGCGGGGATGTGCATTCTCCTCAAGTAATCGCACTGTGAATTACGCAAATGACTGCATCTGGTGATATTCTCACAGTATTGAGGATAGATTTTTTGCGCAATGCGCAGAACGCTTTTAAGCGACCGCTTATAGCGTCCATATCTGCCTATATGGAGTGGCGTGAGACAATATTGTTCATTTGTATCCTCCTATGGGAGAGGAAATTCGATCGCGCATTGCATCCATGAAACGATTTGCAGCCCTTGTGAAATGACATCGATTCCAAGCAAAGAAGGTTTTTAAAACCTGATCCCTATATTAGTCGATTCCAGCTGTGTTAGGTGAAATCACAGTCGGGACAGAACACATAGCTGTTTTTACTATGCGTGGAACCCGTGCTTACAAATCTATGTGACAACTGACCCGTTGCTTTCTGGTGAAAGCTTCTACGATTTGGAATTAAGTGTGCTGAACCCACCGGAGAGAAACTTTGACATCATTTGCCACAATTTTACTAGGATTCATCCTACTCCTGCTAAGTTATGCGTGTGAGATTACGTCAGGTGAATAGATGCCTAACCGCATATCCAGTTTCAACGTCCAGCGTGTTGTTTGCACAGGATTCGAGGGCACTTCATTCAACATTAGCCCCTTCATCGCTCGCCCTTCACACACACACACACACACACACACTGATCAATTGCGTTCCGATTCATCCGCTTTCCTACGCTGATCACTTTCGTGCCAACTGGTTCAACTCCAGCCTTTTACGTTGGGCTTCTTGGGCTGACCTTGAAAAATTACATATCGATCGCTAGCGGCTTGTGCTGTCCATCTTCCGATGATATTATCGCTCTAATCATTCACATACAATCCTTCCGAAATCCAAATTATAACGCTCTTTTGTTATGTCAGGGAGACGCTGTGCTGCATATTATCCGAAAGCACTCCTTCACATTCACTCTCCCATCAAAAAGTTGTCAGGGATTTCACGGTGCTTGTTCATGACCATTCACGCCTTTTTCTGTTCATGCTCGATAAATAGGACTGACCATGAGAGGTTCTTTGTTCTGTCACAAACCAGTTGGCGTTCTGTTATGTCGAGGGATTCGGCGGTGAAGGTGTTTCGCATAGGAAACATTGACCTCGTGGATGAATTGCGACAGAATAGACAAGTTGGTGTGAAACGCAGGATCCAGTGTGATCGTAGCCTGTGTGGATAGAGTAATGGACGTTAGAAAACGATTAGTGATTTAGCCTCCATTAACCTGGCGTAGTCTTCTGACGGTTTACTGACACTAAATCGTCAGACACTTAATCCCCAGTGTGATAACTTCTGAAGAATGCAGAATACGTTCAAATGAATTTATTTAGTATGAGAGATATGCAATTGATTTTAAGAACGTCATTCGTTCCGTAGTTGAGTATTGCTGAATTGCTCGAGACGTCAAGGCGCATATCTCAGCATACTTCTTCTGTCTGATATGAACCCCAGCGGTTGATAAAAGAACAGAGGCCGTATGCTGTCGGCAATCCTTTCGTAAACCGTTAGGAAATGTCCACGTGGTGTTTTGATGCCTGTTGAGTGTCCGCGAGATAGCACTTTTTGAGGTAATGTCATTAGAGTGCCTAATAGGAAATCGAATGTGACCGAAATCCGTGAGGCGGTAGGGGTTGCATTAAATTCTAACACTTCCTTCATTTTAGCCAACGCATTCTTCGCCAGAACTTCTTCTTTGTTGCACTCGTGATTGTGACGTGCGAAATTACGTACGATATCATCGTTAGATGTAACTAATCTCGCTTTACATTTGTGTGACAAACTTATTACATCTCCACTTGATATTATTATTATTCGATTGTTTCTCGAACCAAAACTCGTTATTGCACACATTCAAATATCTTCTTATCTTAAATTTTATCCTAAGTACCTTCTCTGGGGATTAAGTGTCTGGCGATTAAGTTAACGGACACCATTCTCACACCCTAACACTCTACTTAATAAAGTTCATAAGCGTTTGGTCTGCACTCTTTGCCTAAAAACTAAAATAAATTTCCACTTCAATTTCTATTGTATTTTACCTCAGCATTTTTACCGATCATCTGCTATGTTCCTTATACTTTTAGCCAATAACGTTGTGCTGATCGAACGTTGTATCGGAATCATTTCACGCAATCCTAGAACGGTACGTATCTCCGTGAAATCGGTTTTTCAATACATATCCTGCTGCTTCTGTATCATTGGACATTCATTCACTTTGCATCGAGATAATTTTTTGTCAAAAGAAGCATCTCATTGAACGTTCAAGGGCAAGATTAGTTCGTTAAGATGGCATATATTTTCCTTTTACTATTTAATGCTTTCGTTTCGAGATCGTTGGAGAATATACTTTAGTTTGAAAGGAGATTCTTATTTTTTTGAAAACATCTACCAGATTCTTGTTCCCATAACCGAGAGATGAATCACACTCTCATGATAACGACGCAATTAGCATTACAGATTTGGCAGAGTAGCATCACGTGAAAAATAACAGACATGACAGAGGCCAGCTGAGCGAATGTAGTACCAACCGACGTCTTACTCTCCATCGAAGCTTCAACCGGTGCCATGATAATTGACAGAAGACGCGTTTGAGTGACTAGATTTAAATGTGCGAAGGTGTACCCACAATGAATTTGATCATACTGCGCAGAATGTCTGCACGTAACGCTGGATGTTGGAGTGAATTCAGTTTTCCATCTTTTTGTAACCCAACAATAATGAACCATTCGATATTTTCGTCAAAACATAGCAAGTGATGTTAATGTGTGACAAACATTACAAAGTTCACAGCCTGCTAGGAACAATCCTCATAACTTCAACTACTACGGAGGTGTATTCCTGCTGAGTGGTAAAATACACTAAATAGGTTATATTACTTTTACCCGGTCGGTAATGCATTTTAAATTTCCAAAAGGTTTTCAACGAAAATGATATATCTGATGGCAGTTCGTTCCTTAACAATGACGAATAGGCACGAGATCGCTTCGCGTGTGTCGACAGGTTTGGAAATGAGGAGTTTTCAGCACTTGGCTGACTCGGTGGTAAATGGCAGACTGACAATAGAGATAGAGGCTGTCTATAAAGCAACAAATCTGGTAAACATTCCATATGGGTTTGTGATTACACATGAGTAACAAGTCCTTCGAAATATTTACAAAGTTGATCACAACGGCCCACAATGGAAGCACGGACTAGTTTCGTTCTTGTTTGAGCTCTACATCAGTGCATATACTCTGCTTCGCGGGGTTGTAATCCCACACCATTGACATTGTAGTCCCATGCCTTACCATACATCGTTTGATCGATCGCGATCAAGCATTCATCCATTAATCTCAAGCCTGGCATATTTGTGTAGCGATATTGTCCCGACCAGTCGAGAAGGAACAAGCAAAATCTGTTGAAGTCATCCAGGCGAGCCGCTCTACTTGTCTTCCATATAGTTGCTTAGATTCTGCAAGAACAGCAATGCATGCGTACCCCTCTTTTTCAAGTAACCGCTGTCTCGGTTGTATCGCGCGAATGTTAACCAATGCTTTGCATGCTCAAAGATTTTAATAACAAAATTCCATCTTGTAAGATAGATATTGCAAATCCGAACAACCTGCACATAACGGTCGATCATGTGCTCTGGCTGCTAAACCATATAATTCTGAAAACGTGTAACCTTTTTTGCTACATTTTGTTTGAAATCGGAGGTGGGCAAACCATTGCGATGAGGACAACTGAGTTCAATTGCCACTTTAAGACGAGAGTGAAACTTATCAAAATAAAAATAGACGTCAACGAACCAAAATGAAAATGTAGTAGAGTAATAATCAATTGATAAAAGTTTACTTCCCAAACATTGATCATTACGCATCAATAAAGGAAGTTTAAAATATCTGCGTTTTATCGGTTCATTGAAAATATTTATATAAAGAATTAGTTTAATAAGCAGACCGAAAGTCTGTCAATCAGTAAATCATTTTTATTCACAAGTCAATTCAGCTTGTTGAATGTGGCAAAGTCTGTTCAACAGATGGTACATTAGAAAATGATAAATAGACTGTCAATGTTAATTCTGATCAGGAAGTTGCTGCTGGAAAAATCAAAGTTGCAGCTTATGCGTGTTGAAGGGCACGTACTTATCCACTAGAATACACACTCAATTACCAATCTTAAATTTGAAATCGCTCAGGATGATGTTCGTACAATGGTGTTCGAATACTGAAGAGCAATTCAGGGTCGAGAAATGAAACGATGTATTTGCTTGCTGACTTTCTGCGCACGTACGCTGTATTATTGATTTCCGTCTGTTTGCCGCCAAGGCACGTTGTAGCCAACCTTTCTTCCCTTACCTGATGAGGGCAGAGTATGAAAAGGGGTATGCAATCATGCTGTACTTCTGCGCGGTGCAGCCACCATGCTAAATTGACCTGCCACCGGTAGTGAGCAGCATGTGGAAACACGCTGGAGTCTGACAGCCATTTCTATTTTCATTCTCACATCTGCCTAGGCAGCCTGGTCGCATACTTACTTACTACTTTTGTGCGGCTGGCTCCACGGGTGGATTAGCCGGCTTCATTGATGTCTCGGATCGCATTGAGACATCATCAGGAAGTTTCTTGGGGATAGTGTACAAGTGATGTCCCCAGCACCACTTGGTGTTTGTTCGAGTACACCTCTCTAGCCTTTGCACAGTCAAGTGCAGCAGGGAGTTGGCAGATAAACGCGCTGTGCGCCAGTTATCTACCTACGGGGCTTCTCTCCGAATTTTTTCTCGGGGGGTTTTCTCCCGAAGCCTTTCCCGCAATCGGGTGACCCACAAGGCAGTGGGGGTTTGGAGTCAGGGTTTTCCTTCCCCTAGATGGATTGCTAGTAGCTGACGAGCTCCATCTGCCCGGAGCAAACTGGTTTTAAGGCGCCAGTCACCCGCCTTCGCCCCTTCTCCTGTCAGTAAGAGCAGTTCCGCCGGGCTTGTGAAAGCCACTCGTGCAGGCCAGGAGTTGGACTTGGTTGTCAGAGGCTATTTGAGACGCACGCTACGTGGGAGCATTTTATAGATAGTAGGTGGCTCATTCCTACTACCACCCCCGGCTGTGACAACCTTTGGAACCCCTCGCCGCATCTTATCCCACGTGCAGTCTCCGACTGTGCGGCACATTGCCTCGATCAAGCTTGCGATTTCCTACATACAAATAAAACATTGTGTAAAGGGGTCGCCTAAACAATACATTGGACACTGAATTGAGATTTTTTGTATTGGTCTCCGAAACGTGTGAGTGATAGTCTGATCAAGACAAGTCATACTCTGCGGTATTATCTGTGTTCGGAGTTTATTCTCCAAATGCTAAATAACATTCCAGTGATGACGCCGCGATTTTGATTTGTTTTGGCTTTGGGCTATATATGGCGGAAGATTTAGACGTTACTCTTCGGTTTCAGTGAGCAACCTCTGATATATTGAGTGATATAACGCATCCTCAATTGCCTTGATAACATGTATTAATATCTTGCAACCAACGCTAGATCTGTGAGGGTGGGCGCTGACATTAAACATTAACATCTGGTATAATTCACCTTACCGCATGAAGATCTAGACTAAATTCGATCAAGATGACATGATCTTAAACAGAAAAGGAAGTTAAGCTTGTTCACGATTCGTTGGTTGCATTTCAAATACTGGCGCAAAACCAAATGGCTAAATCGCCACGCGGTGTAAACAGCTGAAAGCCCTAACCCGTAAAGTACCTAATGTCGGCACAATCCACCTCCAGGCATATCATCATATGCATGGAATCTTGAAGCTTCGATTATAAACGATACACGAATTAAGATATTTTCACTACATTGTTTATATGATTACAATTTTTGTGACTAACAGAGCAAACTACAATTTCGTGCACAAATTTCCGTAAGGAGTTGGAAAGACTTACTTTTTGAAGTTGCCAGATGTTTATCTGAAACTTTAGTCAATTGAACAAATTTGTATGATGGAAATGCATGAAAATGAGCCTTTTTGAACAAAGTTTTCGCTCGGATCGAACAGTCGCTAAAATCGGTGGTGGGGTTGCCTTATATTTCCAACAACATATTTCCGTCGCAGTGTTGGCTCGCTTCCAGCATTCTGCCGGTATGGCTGAGAGTATATGGTGCCGTATAAGGACTGCAGTTTCATTTGCCACGATAGGTGTCGTTTATCGTTCTCCCAATACTCAGGCAGATACTCTGATATCACAGATATGTCAGTATGGTAGATCCTCAAACTGCTTGATTATGGGGGATTTCAATGCTCCTAGTATTGATTGGACTTCGCTAGATGAAGGTTCTGGGTCATTCGAGCGGGACTTATTGGACGCTGTGGTTGATGTGGGCCTCGTGCAGCACGTTTCCCATCCGACCAGTAGGCCCTACTGGGTGTGAGTCCATTTTGGACTTGGTATTCACTCCCACGCAGTCCGATATTACTCAGCTTCGGACTGAAGCTCCATTAGGCTGCAGTGACCATGCCACCTTAAGTTTTATGTGGAAACGCAACACTGGCTGGGTACCAGATCCAATTCCCAGAAGGAATTTTTGGAAGGCAGACGCGGGTAGGTTACGGGATGTTGCTTCATCTCTCGATTGGTCTTTCGATCAAGCAGCCGATGTTGAAGATTGTTGGCTGGTGATCCGTAATAACATTTTGACAGTTATTGAGGTGGCTGTTCCGTTGTCCACACGTCGTCGTAAGGCGAAAGGTCCACCTTGGTTTGATAAGGAGATAAGGAAACTTTTGCGGCAACGTCAAAAGCTCTGGTCGATATTCGTAAGTCGGAAAAATGCCACTGACTATGACAATTATCGGCAAGCTAGAAACCTTTGTACGGCATTAAAACGCAGAAAACGTATGTTGTACGAGCAGCGATTGGTTGACGAGTCTACTTGTGCACCAAAACGGCTATTCGCATACATTCGACGCCGCACAAAGGCGTCGCCATATATTCCTAATTTGATAGATACTAATGGGGTAGACATTTACTGAGGATGGTTTGAAAGCTGAAGCCATGGCTAAGCAGTATGCCTCCGTGTACTGTCTGGAAGACAGTGATCCTCCTTCTGTCTCTAATAACAATGAGGTGTTGTCTGATCTTGATGTAGAGACTGTTAGACACCTGTTGGAACAGTTAGACACACAATCCGCGCCAGGACCAGACGGTATTCATCCGTTAGTTTTACGAGCACTATCAGAATTGTGCGTTCCGCTGGCCAGGTTGTTTACAAAATCTAACATTAGGGGTCTTGCCACAAGAATGGAAACGGGGAATTATTAAACCTATGTTTAAGAGTGGGGACCCCAGTAGTCCCGCCAATTGACTTCTGTGATCAGTAAAATTTTAGAGAAGCTGATCAAAAGGAAACTAGAGCACTTTCTTTTGGAGTGTGGGCGTTGGTGTCCGCAACAACATGGATTCACCAAAAATCGCTCATGCGTAAGCAATCTGCTCCTGGCGCGAGAAAGTTGGTGTGCTTTGACTGATTCTGGTCAAGAGGTCGATGTCATTTTTATCGACTTTAGTAAGGCGTTTGACCGCGTGCCCCACCGCCGATTGCTCGTCAAGCTGGAGGGTTTGGGTATTCAGGGTTGTCTACTAAAATGGATCGAGGCATTCATCTCAGGGCGGTCAAACCGTGTCGAGGTGAATGGAGTTTTGTCTTCAGAGATGATAGCAGGCTCCGGAGTGCCGCAGGGATCTGTCCTTGGCCCATTGCTATTCAAAGTTTTCGTGAATGATATTCCGGACGCGGTAGCGATCGATTGTCTTTTATTCGCGGATGATCTGAAACTGTGGGCCTCTGTCAGTTCCTGCGATGGCCACAAGCAACTGCAACAAGCAGTTGATGACTTAGTCAGTTGGACACATCGCTGGTCACTGCCTATCAATGAGGACAAGACAGTGGTCATGCGCATAAACTCCGATGACACTGGTGGTGAATACTTTCTTGGAGGTAAGCCTGTTAGAGCGGTGACGGTCGAAAATGACTTAGGGATTCTGGTTATGGATTCCTTGAAGTCGAAGGCTGACACTTGTCGGAGAATAGGCAGCGCTACCAGGATGCTCTGGGCGATTCGGCGTTCCTTTGCGTTCATTACCCCGCAAATGTTCCAGACACTTTTCTCTGTGTACATTCGTCCTCTGTTGGAATATGGGCTGCCTGTTGCATTTCTTCAGTCCAAAGGCGAATGCGACTCCTTGGAGAGGGTACAAAGGAGGGGCACTAAGATGGTTTATGGAATGCGCCAACTCGCGTACGAGGATAGGAGCTTGCTGAAACTATATCCCCTCGAACTTCGAAAGGAAAGATATGACCTGCTCCTGACACGCCGTATTCTTCTCGATCAATATGGAGACGAGTTCTTCCAGTACTTCCGATTAGTAGGTGAGTCGAGGACTCGTGGACATGACTCTAAGTTGCAGAAGCCTAGAAGGCTGAAACTGAGTAATGCGAGCACGCTATCCACGCGGGTGGTGAACACTTGGAACTCTACCGAAAGGGCTCCTGTCTCTACCATCTGACCAGCTATTCAAAAGCGCGTTGGATCAGCATTTGTTGAGACGGATGGACTTGATCCCCGGATTGATATAGTGGTGTTCCTCTACTGTCAGGGTTTGGCTTGTCAGCAGAAGTCACCTATGTCTATTACTGTGATGAAGCTCAAACGGGATTTTATCCCTTCTGCTTTCGATTCAGAAGAAAAAGAACAGTGAGAGTACTCTATATATACAAAAAAGAAACGATTAGACGATATATGGAGCGTTTGACACTTTAAATATTTGGATTTCGGAAAGCATCCGTTTGCTTTTTGATGCGAACTTGGTACTCTTTGGGATTTTGCATGTATAACGTGTAGGCGTCAGCTTGCGCGGGATCCTTTTCGTTCGGATTATCCAACAAAAATTGAATGCCGAGAAGAATCTGAGGTTGAAGTTGAAATTAATTTACCTGTTTGATAGTAACTGCCGGTCGCCAATCCTTTTCTTCATCCAGTAAAGATAGACATACAGTCCCAGATGGGAAAATATTTGGATGAAACAACGGCGGTTCAAATTTGCACTTTGGAGGAGACGTTGGGTAGTCCGGCTTGAAGTACATCTTAAGATTGAAAAGACCACCTTCCCACAGTGTCTACAATAATGTAGTAAGTAAAGAAACTAACCCCTTCCTTTCCGGGAATTTTGCAAGCCCATGTCATTAGATCCAAAGAGCCATCAGATTTTTTCTCCGGTTTTGCCACGAATCCCTGGAAAAACACAAAAATTAGGAGGAACATAGCATACAAATGGGTGGTCAGCTCTCCATGCTTTTCTTTCTTGTGCTAACCGCTTAAGTGAAATGCTATCGGCCTCGGCAAATTCCGACATCAAAAATTTTGAAACAGTGCTCTTAAATTCAACTCGAAGGTCAGTATCAGTTCAGTTCAGTTCAGTTCAGTTTGCACAGGACAGTATGTGGCTAACAAGCCAATCAAGCGTCCAGAATTTCTTTCGGTGGAAAGCTGCAGAGAAGCACCCACCACTGCCAAAACGTATATTCTTTTTGCCTGTTTGAAATCTTCGCCGATCGCGAAGCCAAGAGATTATCCGGGTTGAACTTAGGAAGCACCGCGTTATAGCCGATGCTGGAAAAAGAAAAAGCAGTTTCTCTTCACCAGCACGGTGAGAGGTTAGCTGAAGTAGCATTGTGTATAATAAAAATTAAAAAACACACAGAACTCTAGCCCTCAGTATATTTACGGGATAACGCTAAAAAATGAAAAACCTAAGCTTGTAAAGCAATTAAGGCGAGTATTCAGGAAACAACTTACCCCAGTTGCGGTCCAACCCCTGCTTAAAACTAGACACGGTACTGCAGGATATAAGTTCTTCTGGAAGCCGGTTCCAGAAATTTACCACCCTGAGGCTGAAAAAGTTTTTCCTGGAGTCTAGTCTACATCGCTCCTTAGCAAGTTTGAGTGAATGGCCCCGGGTGCCCAGCTCAGGACTTAAGGCAAAGAAGTCGGTCATGCTAACGCCACTTAACCCCTTCAAGATCTTAAAGGTTTCAATTAAGTCACCTCTCAAACGACGGCGCGTAAGTGAAAAAAGATCTAGGGACTTTAGGCGTGCAGCGTAAGGTTTCCCTCGCTGACCCTCAATCATGCGAGTTGCGAGACGCTGTACGCTTTCGAGTTGAACGATATCCTTCTTGTAGTAAGGGCACCACGCCTGGACACAATATTCTAAATGCGGCCTAACTAATGCCTTGTAAAGGGGCAGGAATACCTCGGGTCTTCTGCTGGATAACACGGATCTCAGCCGAAAGAGAACTTTGCGAGCACGTTGAGCTGCAGCGGCGCATTGGTCCTCCCATTTGAAGTCCGTCCTAACCAGTACTCCTAAATCCTTAACACGCTGTGTGGCGCTTACAGTGAGAGAATTGCCCGACACCTGAACTGAAATCTTATCAACAAGTGCTGACAAGAGTTGGCTCTTATTAAGGTTAAGTGGGAGGTCCCACTGATGTGACCAGTTTATGACCCGTTCAAGGTCGTGCATCAAGGTATCTTCGTCCGTTGATCCGATGAATTTAACATCATCCGCAAAAATGAAGCATGGGCACTTCAATGCAGAGGACAAGTCATCGATGAAAATCAGGAATAGAAGAGGACCAAGTACCGAACCTTGGGGTACACCACTGATCACGTCGGTTTCATTCGACAGCGTAGATCCTACCCTAACTCGGAATGTCCTACCTGTTAGGAAGGCCTTTATCCAAGCAAGTAGACTACCCCGAATGCCTTTTGCTGCTAGCTTAATCTCTAGAAGGCGGTGGTTTACGGAATCAAAAGCCTTGCTGAAGTCTAGGTAGAGGGCTTCGACAGGCTTCCCTTCATCCATCCTTTTAGTGGCAGTATTGAGAAAACTAAGAAGGTTTGTCAGGCAGGATCTACCCTTAAGAAATCCATGCTGAGTTACACTCAGTAGAGAATGCCGACAAAGATGCTGACAGATTTTGTCACGCAGCAGTTTTTCCATTACTTTCGAGACGATGCTAGTCAGGCTGACAGGTCTATAGTTACCAACAGTTGAGCTGCAACCACCCTTGTGTATTGGCACGATTATGGCTTCTTTCCACTCACTAGGAACCACTCCCATGTTCAAGCATGGATTGAAGAGCTTGCATAAGGGTTCTGTAAGCACTGGGGCAAGATTCTTTAGCATAATCGAGTGGATACCGTCTGGTCCCTCAGCTTTGTTGACGCGAACATGGATAAGTGCTTCATACACCTCGGATTCCATGAAGGACAACTCATCTAGTGCAGGAGCGCCAGGTAGTAGATTAAACGAGCTAGACGGAGCAATTGAAGAATTATCACGTCTCTGAACGCCACTGAAGAACCTAGAGAAGGCACTCGCCTTAGACAGGTCGGTATCGGCTACTTTTCCGTCCTCCAGATTTAAATCTCCAATGTTTTCCCTGGTTTTTCCTTTCGATTGAGCGTAGCTATAAAATCTTTTGGGATTGGATTTAGCATCCCTAGCTAAGGATAACTCAAACTCCTGTTTGAGCAAACGCTGTATTTTAACACAAGAGTTCCGAGCGGTTTTGTATCGGACCCAAGAACCAGAAGTAAGAGATAGCTTATATTGCCGCCATAAACGATCTCGTTTTCGGGTAGACCGACGAACTCGAGGAGTCCACCAGGGCGGCCTATGATGCTTTTTCACGACTTGCAGCGGAGCGTGCTTGTCTTGTAACTCCTTAAGATACTTACAAATTCTATCCCAGTTTTCACTTACATTAAAATCGTTAGAGAACTGAAAGAAAGATTTTGAAGTCTGTAGAAGAAAATCCCAGTCTACAAGCCTAAAATTTCGTCTAGGGCGAGCAGTAGGTTTGTGAAACCGCAGTACCGCTTCGAAGCTTATCATTACGTGATCGCTTTTGCCGAGCGGTGGTAGGTATTTTAAGAATCTAACTGCTTCGGGCTGGGACGACAATACTAGGTCGAGAGTGGATGGAGTACATCCATTACGAAACCTCGTAGGATCACTCACATGCTGATGCAGCGCATGATCATGGAGCCATTCGAGAAACATTTCGGATTGCTTGGTGACTAAACCTACAGAGACGGCCCAATTTATGTCCGGGAGGTTGAAATCACCTAAGATGAGTACGCTGGGAGCTGATTGAAACAACCTGTCGAGCGTCTCAATCAGCTGTGTAATCTCCTGCTGGGCTGCACTGGGTGTGACGTAGACACAAGCAATTGCGAGGGCTGACTTGTAGCAAGTCAGGATACTCGTAACAACTTGGACGTTTTCACTGGTTAGGGATATACCCGTTCCTGTATTGTGCAAGCCATACTCTAGGAGGAGTGCAACGCCACCGCCTCTCCTGTCGCCAGGTCTATCGCATCTAATGACGAGATACTGCTCGCTGATGTTTGTTGGCACATCGTCAAGCGCGGACAGCCATGTCTCAGAAAGCGCTATAACCCGGGGGTGCAACTCAGCCACACGAAGAGAGAGGTCAGCCCACTTATTCCTTATGCTGCACACATTAGCGTACAGCACTGGGGCGCTGGTTTTGCGTGCTTCTGAAACTAACCCTGATTGGCCCTCGGTCGAAGCACCCGAGGGAGGTGCACGTTTTTTGGCGTGCTACTTAAAGCAGGAGTATCTGGTTCAACGACCTCTTGCATGGGTGTTACGGACCGTTGACTAAAGATTGAGGCCGCCTCTATCGAAGAGCAACAACTGGAGAAATTTGCTTGGCTCCCATCTTCATTTTCGATAAGCGCGTCAACGTCGTCTAATCCGGACAGCCAGACTCGTAGCGATGAGCTTTTCGGTAAGATCTTAACGGATTCACTAGCGCTACGGTTTGCATCAGTCTTACGGATAGCAGATGTCCTTAAAGCGAAGTTTCTCCTATGTGGAGCGGAAGGGTTTTGTCTAATATGAGATGGAGGGTTGTCTGGCTTAACCTGAAGCTTGTCTAGAGTTGTTGTGGCGATGTATTCAGCCCTAGACAATAACGCATCCCGATCCGCCTGGTACTTGAATTCTACCAGTATCGGCCTAGGGCGGTTATCCATCTTCCATCTCCCTACACGGTGAACTCGCACCGTGGGAGTAGAAGGCTTTAGACCTACCATCCGGATGAGATCGCTAATACATCTGCGATCAAAATCTCTTCGACTTTTAGATTCCCTAATAAAAGGCTCCGCTCGATTGAAAACTAGAACATTTCGGGTTCTAGTTTTTGAAGAGTAATAAGAAGTGCCATTAAGTGACTCAACTTGCTTACGCAAACCGTTTAATTCCTGGATAATTTTATCCAGGTCGGGTGAGCCAGCAACATTTCCATGTTTCTTCCGTTGAGTATGGGCTTTACCTTGCTTGGTACGTTTTTGCGGAGTTTGGGCTACGTTTACGACCTTCGGAGAGGAAGCTTGCTTTGAAGGACTAGGTACCTGGAGAGCTACGTCTACGTCAGGGGATGCCCTTTTTTTCGCCTTTTTGTTAGCACGCTTACTTGAAGTCCTTGCTCCATTTACCACCTTAGGAGAGGTAGCTTGCTTGGAAGAACTTTGCAGCCGGCTAGATTTGTGCGCTATAGCGTTGCCTGCTGTAGTCTCAGAACATATATTTGCTCTCACCACAGATGCATACGATTGAGCGGCTGCAACATCTGACGAGCTTCGCGACGTCACTCTATTCCTTGGCTTTTGGCAAGCGGCGTCAGTGGCAGCCTCGTGACAGCCGGAGCAATACCACTGCAACCAGCGGTATTTTGCATAAATCCCGTAGTGAGATTTATGTATGCCTGAGCAGCTAGGGTGAGCCCAGCGCTTGCAAGCTGTGCACTCGATGCCCTTAGCCACCATTTTGCCACATTTTCCGTTAAGGCAGGTATTTTTTGAACTCATATCTATCGGTAGAATGTGAGTAATGATAGTTCAGTAGAAAAATACAAGCTGATTTTATTACTGGCGTAATTAATCAGAAAAATATCAATAATATCGTAAAATAGTTATTCTATTTTACTGCAAATTCAAGGAATAGCAAAGATTCGTAATGATATTTATCGGAGCGTGGGAAATGCAACAAAGTTGAA
>JACCGJ010004546.1:0-26924 GCA_013407085.1 Atriophallophorus winterbourni
TTATGCGACCGCACTGCACAATCAGACTACACTTCGACAGCTTACTGTCCACTGTACTAATCAATCGAGTTTTTAATGAACATTTTTAGGAAAGTCCGCATAATGCGACGTTAAGCAATGTCATCATTGGATTCCGATGCAGACATCCGGGGCCGATCCATCATATTTTAAACACGACGAACAATATCTAACCATCCATTCGATATCTAGATAAACTAAACGATTGCTAAAGGGAATGCTGATACGTGGTTATCATTTTATAAGTCGTTGATGTAATCCCAAGTTCATTTCAACGTAGTTGTTGTTAAACGATTGTTCATGGAAAAGGAGAATAGGCCATATGAAAACCTTGTTACCTGCAGCTGTATGACAAACATGTGATTTATTCACCTACAAGTTTGGTGAATGAATATATCAAAATAATTCAATCGCAATGATGACCCTTTTTATATTGGAATGCTGCTGAATCTGGGCAACACAGGAAAACTCAAGTTTTGCTGCTAGTTAAGCGGAACCGATTGGGATGTACAATTTCAAAGTAATATGACATAAGCTCAGATATCTCTAATATTTTGGAGTTATATATATATATATATATATATATATATATATATATATAATAAAAAATCTAAACTTCAAAAAATATATGAATCATTTTGAAATTTCTTCGACAGACAAATTTTAGAGCAGTTACAAGTTAGTATAACATAAGAAAGAAACTTCCACAAACAACCGACACAAACGAGTTAGAAAGAGAACGGTGTGCGAAGAAATGTTTCCTAAAATGAACCCGAGTTAATCACAACACTAAAAGTCAGATACTTGAAAATTCGGTTCAACTACAATTTCAGTGAAGTTACTTAAATTCAACAAATTACAAACGCGCTTAAAACAATAGTCTGTCAATGGCAATTACTGAGAGACAATTTCCAGAGTAATTTATGGATTTATCGAGAAAGTAAATGCTTCAAAAACAACCTCCACAATTTTGAAAGTTTAGCGTTTTCATTCGCGAGAAATTAAACGATCTCATTTGGCGTATCCCAATAAGTTGCCGAATGAACACTTTGACACGTGGCACGTGACTTTTGGTTTTATGCTCCGCGTGTATTCCTGAAAAATAGAAGGCTTGGATGAATTAAGTGTTCATAAATCCTATAGCGTTTACTATTGCTAGCTGAGGAGCTATCAGTAAATTTGAACCTTCACATTATATAATGCTCTGCAAGAAAGAATGGCAATATCATGCACTCAAACTTGAAATGATTTTAATTCAACTTTACTTCAAACGTGAGCCTCAATACTATGCGAAATATTAAATTAGCTTATTTTATATCATCAGCATGAGTGTGAAATAATGAAAAGAGCAGACACAAGTAAATATCTGGTTTGTTTGTCGTTTACAATTTAACTCCCAGGTCAAATCTTGGATGAAAACGATGGGAAACGTATGCACATATACCTATAAATGACAGCGCTAAATATTTGATCTTAACGTTATTTACTCCATGACATAATCGGTGATATTTTGAGCAGACGTACTCATATATTTTGCCTCAGAACTAGCATTTAACATGAACGGATTTACATCCCCACTCATCAAGTTTTGACGAAAAGATTGTGAATCCGTTGGAGAATTCCTGGTTTAAAATTAATTAGCGGATGAAAGTTATCTTTACTACGCTTTATGTTTATTGCAAATATATTCAGTGGTTTCCTGGGGCGATGACTGTGTTTAATTATGTAAGCGAAAAAAACATTCATACAATGGAAGCGTTATTTTCACTCGATAATATTAAAAACGAGCAGATTTCAAACATATTTACTTTTCATATATATCTTTTTTCAATCGTTCTTTGCTGACGAGATAAAAATTGATATAATTATACAGTATTAAGCCTGACTTTGGTATGGCCTAATTAAACTGCCAGGGTGGATGTAACATAATAGGCGGAAATATATTTGCTTGCTCGTTGAAAGAAATGAACCAAAATGTACATTTAATGAAAAGATTGCAATATAAGTTAGCATTTCTGTCGATTAACTTGTGCTTATAACTGGGCGTATCTAATAAGCGGTTTGTGATTACTAATTGAACCAATATACTATTCTATTACCTAGGACGTACAGTTGTTAGTTTTTATGCAACATCAAATCAAATAAAAATTCCATGTTACATGTAAGATGGTAGTTCTCTTCTGATTACATGATTACGAATAAAATAATTCAATAAAACAGGTGGAATTTTATATCCTGCATTGTGTAGTCAACGTAATTTTCAAACATCGAGCAAAAAGTACAAGTTCAAGCAATTTAGCATGTGTATAATCGGTAGCATACTTTGAAACTTAAAACCAAAATGTATGCGAATAGCATAACACTATAAGAACGGAAAATGTAGGATTTTTTAAGAGAGCTGACTTGAAATTCATCATAATATTTATTTGGCAAGAACTTGCTCACGGCCACTTATGTTAAATACAAAGGTTGGTTATCCCAAATATGAGGAAAAGCAGTTGGTGTTATCAGCTGCTGAACAAAGATCAAGTCAACGCTATATAGACGAAGCTGAAGGGCAAGTATTGTCACATGCTGCGAAGTTGTGGAAGAGACCGCATCTCTTCAACGAAGAGTGATAATAGAACTGTCGTATCGTTATAGGCAAATGGATATAAACTACAACATTGTAATAAAATTATTACAAAATGTGCATTGTGAATGCGAATGGTTAGTGAATATACATCATAAATAGTCATTGGTGTCTGATTGAGCGATCAGCTAAAAGAAGAAGTAATACACTAATAGGAGGTAAATTGGTTTATATCCATCAAATATTCGAACCACTCCAGTTTGTTTGAACGATTGGATTGGCTCATATTTTTGGAAATAAATGCATTAGAATAATTGGATAGCTGTCGCCTAATCACAAATAATCAATATGTTTATTCATTTCGGGGGCTTTTATGTTCGACATGCTTTCATTTAATTCGAATTTTATGCGTATCATATTAATGTGTCCGCTTCACCAAAATAATGAGAATGCATTGAATTAATTTTCCATATATATCGTTGATTGGTTTTGTCATAAAACCAATAAGGCAAATGTTTTCGAATGATTTCTCGTGCTTTGTGATCAAGACATGTATCTTTTGTTTCAAGACGGAAAGGCTTGGAATTCCAACATCGTTTTAAATGTTTTGAAAATTTGAAAAGTTTCTCAGTGCCGAGCCAATAGATGGATATAATAAATATGATTTTTTTGTTTTCCACTTCTTTCTAACTAAACGGATATAAAACTAGCTATTTGGTTACAGGCGGTCTGATAAAGAAAAAATAGTTAGGAAAATGTAAACAAAATAGATTTTATGTATTTTGGTGATCCCATCCCAGTACGATTGGTTTCCGTCTTTTTGCCTTCATCACACGGAGACGGTAGGTTCGGTGAGCTTTGAATAAGTGGAAGATTGGTAAAAAATAATGCTCTAATGCCATTGTTAAAATTGGTTCATATTACGAAACGAAATATTAAAATGAAGAATCTCAGAATTATTCTTGGTTAAGCGCTCAAAGCGCTCAAAATGTCTAAGGTATTGTGGTGCTTATCACATCAGCACTTAGAGTCCACAAACATTTCCTGCTGTTCGCCGTCATCCGGTGGAAACAATAAGTAAAGTTTCAATGAGCTTTGAAACACTGGTGAATTTATGTGAAAATGATTTTATGTATATCGCAAAACACATGAAACTTTTCACTATTTAAGACACTTACTGTGCACTCTGGTGATCCGAAGCGGGTCAGTGGAATCACCTGCAATCTTCTGAATTAATGATCAAATAATGATTTAGTTAAGAAATATACTTCGCGGAAAACTTTGGCCTTAAACATTCCTTTTTCGATTGGCCAATCCAGCAGCATATATAATTATTCAAAACTCCTAATTGAAAACCAAAGTTAACTAAAAACATATTTACTTTAAGCCGGTACAAATAATTCTGTGAGTGATTTTATATCTAATGAAATTTATTATCAAACAGTCATCATCATCATTAAAGACAGCATTACACCGGTAGCACGTACCGAATGCTTGACTGCCAGTACGATTTATTGACTAGGAACGGTAGTAAGAATACAGGCAAAAATTGCATGCACACCAGGTGTATCCAAGCATTGAGCTCGGCATTATTTTTTTCTCGAATAGAATACTGCTCACTCATTTGCAAATGTCTTTCGGCACCAATGAGGCCTGCCTAAAGATCAATTTTTTGAATTCAACTCAACATGCAGAAGATCGTTTCGAATACGACCGTTTTGCATTCTATACACCTGACACAGTAAGCTGTGTCTCAGTACAATGTGCATGCTTCTACTACTATTATTTTAAGACTCAATATTAGTAATCAAAATTACTGATAACAAACCTAAAGTTGGCCGTTATAATAAAACATGAATCCATATAAAATATGTTATATTTTATATTAAGCCTGCTTTGAGAATCGAAGGAATACATTTCTCATATTTCGAAATTCATCGAGAAAATATTTCTTCATCTGTATCAAGCTTTGGTATTTAAATAAACCTGAAAAATGAGAGCTAATCTCCAATAAAAGATCTTTCATTTAATGGTATTATCTATTCCATCGATTGCTCGTATCACGTGACTCTGAGGAATTAATTCAGCAAATGCTCTTAATTTTGAAATAATTAATATTACTAATCCGAATAATATATAATGTTCAATGTCACGCAATGTTGGATCGTTAGGCTAAATGAACAATAAAAATGACATCAAATTTGCCATTTGTTTTCCCCGATTGAACGGGGACCAGATTTTCTAGAAAGCAATCAACTTCAATGAGAAAAGAAGCAGTCAAAGTTAGCGAGCTTCGTGGTTCACCACACCACTCGTAGTTATAGACTATTAGACCACTAAGGATGAAAGAATATTCGGCAGATTGTAAATCAAGTAATTGCTCTGTGGCGTTATATTTCAGAAGAAAATTTGATGAAACATTCTTTACTTAAAAAACTCCGGTGCGGCATGTGGAAGGATTTTGAAATCAAATTATTTGCTAATGTATATGATTTCATCAATCAGGATTAATCACAATTTCCTAACTTTATTGTTCGATTTTATTAAAAGTATATTTTATCTCGAAAAAGTTGTATAAAATTACGGCAAACTTTGCTGATCATAAGATTAAACATCATTTTTCCGTTTTAACCATTTTCTCCGAAATGCAAAATATGCTACATACATTTGTATAAATCTGTGTCAGTTTTGACCCGTGAATTGACTTGACAAAAAAACAAATGATAGAATCAATCGATTTGGCTTACATAGCATAATTAGCCTTGAAATGATGCACCCATCTATAGCGCGTTTCAATTAGATGGTTTCATTTAAATTGTCGAAATTTCCGCGTAACTGCGGGCATATGAATAACAACGAAATCGACTTTTATAAACATTAATTACGTGGTAGTGGTAGTGTAGTGTAATTTCGGGGGATATGAGCAACACATTACTTTGGTCATCCATAAACGCCTTGTGTGCTTGACCACAAATCACTATGTGATTCAGTGTTTGAACATCATGGTTCGTTGTTCGAACCCTATGCAACAGCGGCATTCAAGTATAACCTTGTTTACCATTTATCCACTGTTTCAAGGCTCACTGAACCTAATCTTACTGTCTCCACCTGATGACGACAAACAGCCAGAAACCGGTAGTGGAGTGTAATTTCGGGGGATGTGAGCAACACATTATAATAATTACGTTTATTGCAGAAAAAGACTAATTTGGTTATGGTTTTTATTGGTTCGTTCTTAATCCCGGTTAGGCAGTAGCTTTAATGTATAATATTTTAACATTTATTGCCGTTTCAATGCTCACTCCACTTAATCGGTATGTTTTGACCTGATGAAAACAAGCAGAGTTTAAGTGTTGTGGGTGTAAGCATTAACAAAATGTTTAGAATATTGTTTTCATTGATCGTGATTTTATAGAATATATATAATATATATCTATATATATAACAATGTAACCGCAAACTTCATTTCCAATCATCTCCTGAAATTGCTAATCTTTTTTTGTCGCACAATCAAATCGATTTCAATAATTTTGCGGTATTTTTCACGTGACATTTGACATTTTTCACCTGTTCCGTGTACGACGGAGACATTAAAAGGTCACCACTTAACGCACGGTCCTGCACAGTACGACTTATAATAAATAGATTATCAACCAGGCGGTTTTAGATAAATAAACAAAGAGAAAAATCACGTTAGAACTGTGATTGTGCCCATAATGCGAAGGAACCTGCTTTGATTTTGTATCAATTGAATATGCCCTTTGGTAATTAGATTTAGTTGGTCCAAAAACTTTCACCATTTTTACCGAGTATTTGTAACTTGAACCGCAGAACACGTACTTCAGAGAATTAAATCAGGATCATTCTATCATTTTAATTTATTGTGTAGTGATAAATAATTTGATCAAAACTGATATTATAACAATCAGACGTTCGCAGTTTATATGAGAAAGATTGAAAACATAATGATTCTATTCACTGAGGCTGATCGAAATTACTTCAAAATAATCCGGTCCCTATTTGAAATGAACTTAACATTCATGTAAGATGTTAACTAGCAGGCACTTTATTTTCCAGGGACAAATTTCACAGTGGATAAATAATTTGAACAATTTTTATATACTTTTAAAATAGACGCAACATTTGCTAACCAAGCAATTTGACAGCGGGTTAACTGATCCTAGTGTCAACCCGTGAATTCTTCATGTATTAAATGAATTCGTTAGTGACAGTAGCGTAAAATTCATGATAGTTTTCAGCGCGTGCATACTAAATGCTTTGCTTTATGGTAGTGAGACCTGGACCATCCACTTAAGACACGCACGCAAGATGAATGCTTTATATTTACTAATCATCTGCCGTATCTTTGAAAAATTAACGAATGCTTAAGGACTTTCTAAAGCAAGTCTACAGAGAATGTTCAACGTAATACAACAGAACCGCTTACGATGGTTGGGTCATTTGTACAGAATGAAAAATGGTCGTATCTCAAAAGATCCACACTATGATGAGTTTAAATCAGAAAGTCAACATTTGGGCAGACCGCACGAGCAGTACAATTATGTGGGCAAAAGAGATATGATATCTCTCGACATTAAACGTGCGGGTTGGGAAGAAATTGCTATTGACCGTTTACATTACAGGCACTGTGTAAAGCATCATGTCTAAGCAAAGAACAAACAGACACTGCTCTTGTCTGCTGAACGCAAATCACGACGCTGTTGTGCAACTGACGCCGATCATCCGAGTACTGTGTACCCTTGCGGGAGAGATTGTCACTCCTGAATCGGACTGGTTGGTCACCAAAAATAGCTTGTGGTATACATCCATGGTTGACATAAATCCAAGGAGACCAACAACAACACAATTATCAGTAAAGATGCTGTTTTCACTTATATTTGGCCATGAAACACATTTGTGGTTTTAGTAAATATCGATTAAGAAATCAGAGAAAATATATACTTATTAAAGTTGTTGTATTGATAAACTTGATTCTGGACACGATTACTTTATTTAGATGTCTTGAATCTGGATCATATAATATAACAAGCGTCTTACTTTGTCGAAGATATGAGCAACACAATCGATTCGGCCAAAGTAATATATTACAAGGTAGTCAGCTTCATACAAACTCACATAGACGATAGAATTATTAACCATTTGATGTCGACGAACGAGGAAGACATGAGACCCCGCTAATACGCTGGATATCCACACTTAAACCAGAAGTGTCGCACGTATTTTTATTCATATCGAGTCTTGTTTCACTTAAATTTATTCGGCGTGGCTGTTCAAATATGAACAATTTTAGCAATATTTCCCTTCATTCATATCCGATTTTGCCTCAATACACTGAACCGCCAAAATGTGCTCTGTCCTTATTGTGGGGATTATATCACATTATTTCAATACATTCATTTGTATCTGTTTCTAGCATGTGTCTAACGTTGAACTTATAACATTTAAGCCATTTTTATTGAGTATGTATTCTTCAGAAATCAAGGTAATTCAAAGTTTTTAATGGTCTAAAAAAGCAACAAGCTTAACAACAACCAGATGATGGTAAAAATTGAAATTTAAGTGCATGAACAATATAAGCAAGTAGATTAAGCAGTATATGAGTGTTCGGGAGAAGAATAATGCAATAAAAATTCGTCAAATTTCGTTTTAAATTCATGCAATCTAGTGGAGTGAGCAGCAGTTGAAGGTTGAGTATCCAAGTAAGCACGCTTGTATTGCTTGCCCTTTATCTACCGATTTTGTCCAATCATCTAGCGTTAACAGTAAATTAGACAAACAGGAATAATTTCGTCTAAATCCATGCTGCTTCCTAAAAGCAACTGGTTATTCTCGAAATGTTTCAATAGATCGTCAACAATGAGTCGCTCAAGTAATTTTGAAATCACAGGTTACAAAATAACGGGTCCGTAATTAGAAACAACGGAGCGATTTCCACCTTTGTCAATACGAGAAATTAATCCGCGTTTCCAATCTGTAGGAATCACTCAACTTGCAAGTGTTTGCTCGAACAAGTAAGTGAGTGGTTTGTATATCAAACTCTCACATTTCTTTAATATTTGTGGGGTTATTTCGTCAGCCCCAAGAGATTTTGTGGTTTCAAGAATAGATAAACCTTCAAAGACGCGTTTCGAAGTGACATTTATTTCACTTATGGTAATCGTGTTTGAAAGTGTTTGATTTGGGATGTTTGTTGCATGTTCCCTTCGGGTTGAATATCGATGAATAAAACGTCGCTAAAGCTTCAGCAGTTTCTGCTGCAGTTGTTGTTGGTCCAGCTGATGTGTTTAGGGACGCCACTCCCGGTTTCACCTTAGCTTGTTCGTTAACCATACGATACGGTATTTTAGGGTTTTGCTCCATCAAGCGTGATATCACTTCTTGGAAGCACAACTTGTCTTGGATGACAAATGATGTAATAAAATGAACAATATCGAAACATACGAATATACTTGGATATTTCATGAATCCTTAAAATTTCCTTGATGTTCATGGTTATTGTATCCGCGAGCGATCATAGAATCATTCTCAAATGAACAATTTATTAGTGATCTCTGTCTGGCGAAAAGAAAATTACATTTTTTCTAGAGGAAAACACTCCTTTTCACACTGCACAGATTTTCAACAATGCTGTTTTGCACAGATATGTTTAAAGAATTCAGAGCAATTGGACTTAGAATTCTAGCACATAAGTGTATTCGGTCTCAACACTTAGAATTGAAACATTTTATAAATGATCTCGTTGTTGGTAATATTCAGCGATAAATTTGAAGGTCTGTACTTTGGCGATGTAACGTGACATCTATCTTCTATTGTTTTTCCAAATTTGTCTTCGCCAAATGTCATTTGCGAAGGGGGATTAATCAATTTGAGCACGGTTTTGCGCAGAAAGTAAATAGTGAAATACAATTTCAGTCTAAGGATATACATTGGTACTGGGGCTGTCTTACAATGCTGTTCCGCACATCAGATACACATCTTCAGATCCATATCATCGCCCATTTTCGATGTGCAGTGGTTTATCTGGACGAAGACAGCGGGTATTCAAGGTTTCACTTTAAAACTTAACGTTTCTACCATATTCGTTATTCGTGTAAAACCTTGTGTGGTTAATTTAATTTGATTCGCTGAGAATTTGTTTCAACTAATAAAACTTTATTCTTTCCCTTCTTCTCCTTCTTCTTCATTCTTAATGATTATGTTCTCATAATTATTAGTAAGCATTTTGCAGCAGAGATAAATGTTCAAATACAAAGTAACATAATTTCATGATTTCTTTTGATTGATAAATTGGACACTAAAAATGTATAATTCAGTTTATTAATTATAAAATCAAAACATATTTCGCATTTTGTATCTACAATCTGGCAAGAATTATAGCTGCTTATCTTTCAACAAATTTTTGAGTTAGCTGCTTCATTTGTTTCCGCATGGAAAAATACAAGCCAAGAAGTGCAATCTCCTAAATTTAAATAGACCAAATTATCACAAACAAGGGGAAATCTCTCGCAATATGAGTACCCCAACTTCAAGGGAATCTTGCTGGTGTGTCTTTGTAATAATAATTTTCTTTTAAGGTATTGGTGCAGAAAACGCACGTGATCCCAAAAATTGAAGTGGACAGATTTAAATCCAATATGATAACAAATGTTTAAATGAATATGTGCTTGGTTAATTTATTGCCAAAGGTGAAAATACCCAAAAATACACAGTTTGTTTTGTAAAATGTCTGTTTTTGATGGATGCATTTAGAGGCGTAATAAAACATTTTTCAGCAACACCATTAATCATCGTATTTTTCATTGTCTAATAATGTTATAAAGCTTTGATCGATTGTGCTTGAACCATTAAAAGATATGAATGTGGCAATTGTTCATAGATTGTTGTAACTGATTTACATTAGTTGCTCGTTCTGAAGCGTTGAAAGATATCATACAAATTATGTTCTAGTTGATCGAAATACATAATTAAATTGCCACTTATTTATTAGAAAATATTATTGATCTTCCAGTTCAGTCTTCAGGGTTGCTAATAGTTTTACCAAAGTAAAATTTATTAACTTGATTGCAATTAAGTTGACCAGCACAAAATACAATTTGGTGCGATGAAATTTAAAAGACTTATCACACTCCCAGTTGGAATTCGTTTAAATGCTTTCACACAACTACGATTTCTTTGGCGCGCAAGTTGGAACACACTGCGCAATATAAATGATATGCTTACTAGTTTCAGGTATGACCAACCGAACATTGAACTTGCAACATATTGAAAGACATTTGCCCTTTCCGACATCGGAATAAGAGTTATCATATACAACCACCAACGAAATATTCACAGGATATAGCGTCTGGTATGCTCAGCAAGTAGCGAATCGTGTATTTGGTGGGCGTGATATATCACCAACCATATGCAAACGAAATTTAAATAATCAAAATTCTTTAAATGACATCACATATTTACCAACAAGCTTATAATCAGATTTCCGATAATTGAATCTCAGGTAATTTTTATTTACCAAAACTACAGTGGAAAATATTGCACCCTGAAAGATTACTTGAACTAATATTCGTCATTAACTTCCTTTTATGCAATACAATGCGACCTTTGAATAAATATACTCTCGACGCTAGGGTAAATTTCGACGACTGAAAGACATGCCATTGTTAAGATTTTCTATATGGATACGCTGTAACAATGCAGCTCTAGCAAACATCAATTTGTAAAATCAAATGGTGCCTGCTTGGCATTCCGGAATTTGTACGGTAGCTACTTAAAATTCTTCCGAGCTAACTGATTTTAAATAAAATCAATTCCCATCTTTTACCAACAATATATTTGAAACGAAACATGGACTGCTAAATAACGCATTTTTGATAAAAAAAACTAATGGATTTTTAATTTTATGACGAATTAAATGAAGTTAAAATGATGTCGAAATAATTTATTTAAAGTGCATCGAATAATAGAACACAATGTGGTGATAAAAATTATCTGCAAAGAATGATCATCATTAAAATATCATTTCTCATAACGATATCTTGATATATTCGTGAGTTTTAAGGAGAAGTGGATAAAGTCTTCCAATTTTTTAAGTTTCAAAAAAATATTGGGTTTTTATGATTTGAGAAACATGGTATGATTCGAAAATCGATGTGTATCTGACGAAAATGCACTACACAATAACTGTAGATAAAGTTTTTAATGCACAGAAAATTTTTGTGGAAGGGCGTCATCATTGATGTGAAATCACTACGATTCCGTTTTCCTAAATTTGCTAATCACAAATTTACATACGTTTCAGCAGGTACTAATCTGTCTAGCAATTCACGGTGAACGGCTTATTGTTCTTTTATGTGTAGAATTTATATACCATTCATATCCCTCTTACCAGTTTATATTCATCTGCTTTGGACTTATAGCCTATTATTTTAATTGAGCCCTAGGAGCCTACCTTATTTATTGAGCGTTGAATTTAATAGCGTGAATAATCCCATAATCATGTTAACTTATTGGTTACAGCAACGCATGTATTTTTTCTCCATCAAACGAGATGTAAGAGTGAATCCGATCAACTTGCAACGATGAATAAGCGTTCAATACACGCTTGACAACATCGAAAGCAGAACATGCCAGCTAAAGAATTAACTGCTAAGAAACCTACTACTTAATTAAAAAAATCCCAATATTTAAGCGTCTTCTCTTAGCCTGCACCCAAGTCGCTCTCGAAGTGTATGTAATATGTTCAGGTATGGAGAAGGGTTTTTAATAGCGTCTATAGTATTATATAGCAGAGCTCATGTAGAATCAAGAATCAAAATTTTATGGGGAAATAAAGCAAACGCTGTATATGTACCATTGGGTGACAGCTATAGATAATACAGATGACGGAATCAAAATTCCAATAAAGTGTTTGCGCTGTGTGGGTTCGTATAGCGTTAATATACGGAGCCGATAGTGGAGTGCTCTTTAATTTAAGCATCCAGTTTCGATTTGAAAAGAAGGATTGTAGTAGCGTTCACAATACCTTGTGGTAGTGAATTCCACACAAATGAAATACGCACAGAAAAGAAATGACGTCTGCAACCAAGCCTTAAGTGCGGTATAACTATTCAAGTAGAATGACTCGGTATATTTTTTATATGTTATGATCATGTCGCCCTTTTGTATGAAATCAGTCAATCACAGAATGACAATTCGCCCTTGATATGCGACGTGCTGCATACCTTCAACTAGCTTCGACGCTCGGTGGTAAATTCTGTCTAGCAATCCAATGTGTGTGTCACGGTGCCTATACTGGGAGCATGTGCTCTATCACTGGATGGATAAAAGTATTTATAATGCGGGGGAGCATGATTTGTTGAAGACTTTTTGGCAATATTTATTTCAAGTTATTAGTAATACAGATGCCAAGGTTTTATCTCAGCTATGGTCTAAGTCAGGTTTTCCTGACCGATATGATATACATGCTCGTATTACCGGCAAAGTTGTAACATTTTACATTTACGTATGTTGAAAAAACATCTGATTTATTTGAGACCAGTTATACAGGGCATTCAGTTCCTATTGCAGCATCAAACAATCTTCAATGGATTGGAGTTGCTTACATATTTTTATTGTCAGCAGCAAGAAGAAGCATCGTGCTACTTGGGTAAATATCCTTTATGTATAGCAGAAAGCTTTGGCCCGAGCACTGAACCTTGAGGGACGCCGCTGGTGACATTGATGGTTTTTGACAAAACGCAGTCAATGCGGACTCGCACAATCCGATCGGTCAGATAATCGGTTATGGGAAGCGCGCAACGTATGAGAAGCATTGAGTATTTAAATCTTTTGTCGATATACATGCCCCTACGCCTTCCCGGGGAAAATCGAGTTCAACGTCAAAGATTTCAGTCGCGATATAGACACCAATGTGTTTATCCAGCGGTTGAGTGACGCGTCCAATCCCACCAATTGACAAGACAATACGTGAGATGAGTACGGTACTATTGAAACAAAATAATTATACAATGAAAATAGCAAACCTCAATTATTCCGCTTCGTACTGAATCCAAAAACAACGAATATTCAATAGCAACAAATACAGCTAAATGTCACAATTTCAACTGCGCGCGAACGGCCAAATAAAGATACAAAAAAGTTGACCCAAAATCCAATAACTTCAAATAGTTCAGTAAAACAAAACGATAAAAATGAACAAAATGCAGGAGATTCGAACGTTTGATTTTCAATAAAAAATAATTGGAATTCTGCCTTTTACATCGCCCCCCGAAATCCGCACCGGATTTCACAAAGGTTAACAATGCACATGCTCTGGTTCCCTAAGAAGGTCATCATTCATGCTTCAACTCATATGCTAGAACAAACGCGTAGATGTTACTTTCGGAATTAAAGTGAGATAATGTCATCATGCACAAGACGTTCTACATGCCTCACACACGTGACAAAATTCACCTGCTCTTTTAGCCAGGTTGATCAGAAGCCAGACGTTTTCCATGCCTTACTTCAACCAACCTGGTTGGCCCAATCACTTTACGTAACGAAACCAATTTTCAATTGCTCGGTCACATCTGTGAATTCCCTTTGAACACTTAACACGAGTTTGTTACGTATCGTCTGGGAATTAACTGGTCCCAGAACCACCCAGCCAAGCGTGGTTAGGTAAGCAAATGGCTCGTTGGGGCGACCAAATCTCTGCCCCAATACCCCATGTGCTTCTGGTACGTCCGCTCCAATAAGCAGACCAACCGAGTGATTAGGAATGTCAGGTAAATCTAAATCATTCAAATGTTCCCATGGCTTGGCGTCAATAGCAGCCGAATAACAATTGTTTCTAGGCAAATCCGAAACACAAAATGCGCGCTGTATGACCACAGTAGGTTTATCGCAACCTAATGGTGCTAGCGAGAGTTCTGTTGTCCCAGATTCTAGATGAGAATCCGAATTCAGCGTTCGAATATGTAGGACTTCTTTTTCGGGTTGATTTCCCAATTCAACAAAAAGGCTACTTTTCACAAGAGACACATCAGATCCGTTATCCAACATAGCATATGTATCTACTGCGCCTCGTGGTCCCAGAACGGTAACAGGGAATGTGCCCAGACGGACACGTTCAAAACGAGCACTCATACTGTTACATCTTAGCAAATTTTGATCACTCCCTTCCTTGTGCATATGTAACAAGTAATTATGCCTCCCATTACAACCAGAGACAGAGCAGGACACATTCTTGCGGCAATCTATAGCTCGATGACCGGTAAGAAGACATAAGAAACAAGCCTGATATTTCTTGACAACATTCCACCGACCAGTCACATCGTAAGATTTGAACATGTCACAATTATCCAAATCGTGTTTATCACCACAAACATAACAACTGCTGTCAAGGTTTGATTGAAACTGGCCCGTGCGGTTAACTGTAGCATGAACTCGCGAAAAGTCTCTACTTTTCTTCTCCATCGTTTTTACAATCGATTTGGTCGCAATTTGACCGAAACGACTACGACATATACGTGCCTCGTCCGCTATAAACCGCTGCAGGTCATGAAATTTAGGCTGACGGTTGCCTTGGTTGATCACATCAACTAATCTGGCCCAACGATCCTGCAGTTCATATGGCAATTTATAGACGATCAACTCAAGTGTCGTCAAAGAATCAAGGTCCGCCTCGTAATTCATTTGAGAGAGAGCAATCTCACAGTTCTGCATCTCTATCGAAAGTTGAGTCAGCGAGACCCCGTTTGACTTTACTTTTTCCATGGATGAAATTAACCGGTCAATCATTGACCGCGCGATAACGTGAGTCTGTCCGTAGAGATCAGTTAATATCTCTCGCGCCCTTTTGTAGGCAGTTTCGGGCAGCAACATACTACATCCATCGATAGCATCTCGCGCTTGACCCTTTACAATAGTGCAGCAAATACAGCATACGTTGTCCGTCGTCAAAAACATTACTTTCAATATAGTTTTCAAACTGACGTATAAATTTCCAATACTGGCATGGATTGCCATCGAAATACTGCAATTCTACACGTGGCATAACCGGTGTTACACGGTCAGGGAAATGACTTGAACCTTGGCGTGCTTCTTGGGGTTTAACTGAGCTGAGATATTCCTTGACGGTCTTCTTAGCCTTACCGTCTCCAGCAACCTGGCGAGAATCTCCATCCTCAGACAGTTCTAATTTAAGTCGTGCTAGTCGAGTAGCATTCGCAGCGTTCAACAGTCCTAGCTCAAGCTCCTGACGCTTCTGTTCTTCCTCTATTTGTGCCTGCACAAACTGCGCCCTAAGATTATCATAGTTAGAACTAACTACCGAACCAGAGCATGACATGTTATCAACCAATGAAAGATTACCGACTTGCCCGTCCAAAGGATCCTTTTGTTCGTGTTCAGTCGTTTTCTTCGACGATTTCTTCGTTTTCCTCATTTGCTCGAACGAAGCCAATTGAGTACTGTAACCGACAATTCGGTCCGGGGAAAATCGAGTTCAACGTCAAAGATTTCAGTCACGATATAAACACCAATGTGTCTATCCAACGGTTGAGTGACGCGTCCAAGCCCACCAAAATATTGACAAGACAATACGTGAGATAAGTACGGTACTATTGAAAGCAAAATAATTATACAATAAAAATAGCAAACCTTAATTATTCCGCTTCGTACTGAAACCAAAATCAAGATTATTCAACAGCAACAATGACCACGAATAATTGCAACTTCAAATAGCGCGCAAACGGCCAAATAAAGATACAGAAATATAAGCTCAAGAACGAAAAAATTCAAGTAGTTCGGTAAAACAAAACGATAAAAAATGAACAAAGTGCAGAAGATTCGAACGTTTGATTTTCAATAAAATAATTGGAATTCTGCCTTTTACATCGCCCCCCGAAATCCGCACCGGATTTCACAAAGGTTAACAATGCACATGCTCTGGTTCCCTAAGAAGGTCATTATTCATTATTCAACTCATATGCTAGAACAAACGCGTAGATGTTACTTTCTGAATTAAAGTGAGATAATGTCATCATGCACAAGACGTTCTCCATGCCTCACACACGTGACAAAATTCACCGGCTCTTTTAGCCAGGTTGATCAGAAGCCAGACGTTTTCCATGCCTTACTTCAACCAACCTGGTTGGCCCAATCACTTTACGTAACGAAACCAATTTTCAATTGCTCGGTCACATCTGTAAATTCCCTTTGAACACTCAACACGAGTTTGTTACGTGTCGTCTGGGAATTAACTGGTCCCAGAACCACCCAGCCAAGCGTGGTTAGGTAAGCAAATGTCTCGTTGGGGCGACCAAATCTCTGCTCCAATACCCCATGTGCTTCTGGTACGTCCGCTCCAATAAGCAGACCAACCGAGTGATTAGGAATGTCAGGTAAATCTAAATCATTGAAATGTTCCCATGGCTTGGCGTCAATAGCAGCCGAATAACAATTGTTTCTAGGCAAATCCGAAACACAAAATGCGCGTTGTATGACCACAGTAGGTTTATCGCAACCTAATGGTGCTAGCGAGAGTTCTGTTGTCCCAGATTCTAGATGAGAATCCGAATTCAGCGTTCCAATATGTAGGACTTCTTTTTCGGGTTGAATTCCCAATTCAACAAGAAGGCTACTTTTCACAAGAGACACATCAGATCCGTTATCCAACATAGCATATGTATCTACTGCGCCTCGTGGTCCCAGAACGGTAACAGGGAATGTGCCCAGACGGACACGTTCAAAACGAGCACTCATACTGTTACATCTTAGCAAATTTTGATCACTCCCTTCCTTGTGCATATGTAACAAGTAATTATGCCTCCCATTACAACCAGAGACAGAGCAGAACACATTCTTGCGGCAATCTATAGCTCGATGACCGGTAAGAAGACATAAGAAACAAGCCTGATATTTCTTGACAACGTTCCACCGACCAGTCATATCGTAAGATTTAAACATGTCACAATTATCCAAATCGTGTTTATCACCACAAACATAACAACTGCTGTCAATGTTCGATTGAAACTGGCCCGTGGGTTAACTGTAGCATGAACTCGCGAAAAGTCTCTACTTGTCTTCGCCATCGTCTTTACAATCGATTTGGTCGTAATTTGACCGAAGCGACTACGACATATACGTGCCTCGTCCGCTATAAACCGCTGCAGGTCATGAAATTTAGGCTGACGGTTGCCTTGGTTGATCACATCAACTAATCTGGCCCATAGATCCTGTAGTTCATATGGCAATTTATAGACGATCAACTCAAGTGTCGTCAAAGAAGCAAGGTCCGCCTCGTAATTCATTTGAGAGAGAGAGAGCAGTCTCACAGTTCTGCATCTCTATCGAAAGATGAGTCAGCGAGACCCCGTTTGACTTTACGTTTTCCATGGATGAAATTAACCGGTCAATCATTCACCGCGCGATAACGTGAGTCTATCCGTAGAGATCAGTTAATATCTCTCGTGCCCTTTTGTAGGCAGTACCAGGCAACAACATACTACATCCATCGGTAGCATCTCGCGCTTGACCCTTACAATAGTGCAGCAAATACAACATACGTTGTCCATCGTCAAAAACATTACTTTCAATATAGTTTTCGAACTGACGTATAAACTTCCAATACTGGCATGGATTGCCATCAAAATACTGCAATTCTACACGTGGCATCACCAGTGTTACACGGTCATGGAAATGACTTGACCCTTTGCGTGATTCTTGGAGTTTAACTGAGCTGAGATATTCCTTGACAGTCTTCTCAGCCTTACCGTCTCCAGCAACCTGGTCAGAATCTCCATCCTCAGACAGTTCCAATTTAAGTCGTGCAAGTCGAGTAGCATTCGCAGCTGTCAACATTCCTAACTCAAGCTTCTGACGCTTCTGTTCTTCCTCTATTTGTGCTAACACAAACTGCTCCCTAAGATTACCAGAGTTAGAACTACCTACCGAACCAGAGCATGACATGTTATCAACCAATGAAAAATGACCGACTTGCCCGTCCAAAGCATCTTTTTGTTCGTGTTCAGTCGTTTTCTTCCACGATTTCTTCGTTTTCCTCATTTGCTCGAACGAAGCCAATTGAGTACTGTAACCGACAATTCGGTCCGGGGAAAATCGAGTTCAACGTCAAAGATTTCAGTCACGATATAAACACCAATGTAGCTATCCAACGGTTGAGTGACGCGTCCAAGCCCACCAAAATATTGACAAGACAATACGTGAGATAAGTACGGTACTATTGAAGCAAAATAATTATACAATAAAAATAGCAAACCTCAATTATTCCGCTCGTACTGAATCCAAAAACAAGATTATTCAACACCAACAATGACCACGAATAGTTGCAACTTCAAATAGCGCGCAAACGGCCAAATAAAGATACAGAAATATAAGCTCAAGAACGAAAAAATTCAAGTAGTTCGGTAAAACAAAACGATAAAAAATGAACAAAATGCAGAAGATTCGAACGTTTGATTTTCAATAAAATAATTGAATTCTGCCTATGATAATATACAACTTTTGAAAAGTATTCCAAGGTTCTCTAGTGTGCTCTTGAAACCGGAATTAGCGCCCATGCAACAAGAATCCAACTATAAAAAATGAAAGATATCACATCCACTGCATGTAAGAATACTCAAAAAGCGGAGCATTCAAATCAACCTTGCAGAATCAACTTTTCTCCACAATATTTTTCGTTATTTTTGATACGTTCAATCGCTATCATTTTTTTGCAATTCATCATGTTTTCACATCAACGAAGGTCGATTTATAAGGCGCACAGTTTAAAACAATTACGCGATGTGGCGTTTTATGGTGAGAAATCGGACATAAATACTTTGGCTTTAGTATTCGGAAAAAAGTTTAAAACATATTGAAGCAAACATTGAAGCAGAAAGAGAAACATCGTGGCCTTTTGGAAGAGGATTTTATGATGATGAGAAGAAGTATTAAGCTCATATCAAGATAGAGTTGTGATCCCGTTGATGACATCCGAGACACTATTGTTCATCGTCACATTTGTGAATGCAACAGGCTCATCGCAACTATTTCTTCTGATTGTTCACATCCACTGAACAAAAGCCTCGCTTCTTTCGAATCTTTTTCCTAAACCCCAAGTTACTATGTTATTCCCTATTTGAGAACTAACAAATCTAGAAACACTTTTGTTCTTTACTTGGCTCGATACATGGTTTATCAGTCGAAAGCTGTTATGGAGTTAAAGAAGCGCTTGACACTTTTTTAAATGACGCTAAAATGTTCCAGTTATTCTCCAATTTTTATTTTTGTAATTAGCCTCGCATTTGTCTAGCCTATGGTAAACTGACACTTTATTAGCTCAAGTATCATTTCGTTGTGGTGCACTTTAGACATTTTATCAGTTTTGTATTTTGTGGAGGAATTAATGTATTGCTGAAAATTCGTGTACACGAATAAATAAATTCTTTTCTTCTCCTTCATACTCGAAACATTCGAAATTAACTAGTTTGTAATATCGAAAACAGAGATTCTTCACACATCCTCGATGGACCTTATCCGTTAAACATCAGTGCTGCCTGGATCATTCGTTAAATTTTCCTCCTAATGCCTGAGTTTTTGTACTATATTTTAGATCGCGTACAGATAATCTGAAAGCGTCTTTTAAATACTGTTACCTTTATATTTATTATACTTAAATTTCGCTGAAGAAACGTCCTTGAAAATTGTTTTTTGCAAATGTACATACTAGAAAATGAAGAAGAATTTGGCTTTATTCATAAAAACGAATTTTCAGCAGTTACAAAAATTTCAATCTGATTGTACAAAACATTTGGAATTTATTTATCATAGTAAACATGCCTTGGATTCTCGAGAATAAATTTTTTTATTTATTTACACTAGACCTACTGTTGTCTAAAGATCCTAAAGATGTCCAATACCCCTCTTACGACTCACCTTTGGGGAAAAGTAACCCTGTAACTATAGTATTCCAGGCAATTCGCTGTTTTCCAATGCCACCAGTCAAATACAGGCGTAATCTAAATCGAGTTGACTGAAATGCCGTACAGCTTTCCGCTTCACGATGTGACTCTATCTCCAAAACCAATGACATCGAAAGTAATTGGTCAGTTATTAAGCGTAATATTGTAAGTCTTCGGTTGCTAGGTTGTCAAATAAAATATGGTAGATCCTCAAACTGCTTAATTATTGGCAATTTTCATGATCCTAGTATTGATTACACTTCGCTAGAGGAAGGTTCCGGGTCATTCGAGCAGGACTTATTGGATTACATGGTTGATGTGTGCCTCAAGCAGCATGTTTCCTATCTGACCAGAGTAGACTTTAGTTGTATCCGAGTGCATTATGGACTTGGTATTCAATCCATCGCAGTCCGATATTACTCAGCTTCGGACTAAAGCTCCATTAGGCTGTAGTGATCATGCCACCTCACATTGAAATCGAAAACGCAAAACCGTCTGGCTTCCAGATCCAATTCCCAGAAGAAACGTTTTGAAGGCAGACGCGGGTAGGTTACGCAATGTTCAATCATCTCTCGATTGCTCTTTCGATCAATCAGCTGATGTTCAAATTGTTGGCTGGTGATCCGTAATAATATTTTTACAGTTATTGGAGTGGCAGTTCCGTTGTCCACACGTCGTGGTAAGGCAAAGGTCATCTTGGTTTGATAAGGAGATAAGGAAACTTTTGCGGCAACGTTAGAAGCTCTAGTGGGTGTTCGTAAGCCGAAAAAACGCCACTGACTATGCCAATTATCGACAAGCTAGGAACCTTTGCACGGCATTAAAACGCAGAAAACGTTTGTTGTACGAGCAGCGATTGGTTGACGAGTCTACTTGTGCGCCAAAACGGCTATTCGCATACATTCGTCGCCGCACGAAGGCGTCGCCATATATTCCTAATTTGATAGATACTAATGGGATAGACATTACCATCGATGGTTTAGGAGCTGAAGCCATGGCTAAGCAACATGCCTCCGTGTACTGTCTGAGAGACAGTGACAGTGAGGTCCTGTCTGATCTTGATGTAGATGTAGAGATTGTCATATTCCTGTTGGAACAGTTAGACACACAATCCGCAGCAGGACCAGAAGGTATTCATGTGTTGGTTTTACGAGCAATATCAGAAGTGTTGTGCGTTCCGCTGATCAGGTTGTTTATAAAATCTGTAACATATAGGGTCTTGCCACAAGAATGGAAACAGGGTATTATTTAACTTATTTTTAAGAGTGGGGATCCTAGTAGTCCCGCTAATTACAGGCCTGTCACATTGACTTCTGTGATCGGTAAAATTTTAGAGAAGCTGTTCAGAAGGAAAATAGAGTACTTTTTTTGGGGTGTGGGCGTTGGTGTCCACAACAACTTGGATTCACCAAAAATAGCTTATGCGTTAGTAATCTGCTCCTGGTGCGAGAATTTTAGTGTGCTTTGACTGATTCTGGTCAAGCGGTCAATGTTAATTTTATCAACTTCAGTAAGGCGTTCGACCGCCTGCCCCACTGCCGATTGCTCGTCAAACTAGAGGGTTTGGGTACTCGAGGTTGTCTACTTGAGTGGATCGAGGCATTAATCTCAGAGCTGTCAAAACGTGTAGAGGTTAATGGAGTTTTGTCTTACGAAATGATAGCAGGCTCCGGAGTGACGCAGTAATCTGTCTTTGGCTCATTGTTATTCAAAATGTTCGTGAAAGATATTCCTTACACGGTAGCTATCGATTGTCTTTTATTCGCGGATGATCTGAAACTGTTGGTCATTCGTCAGTTCCTGCGATGGCCACAAGCAACTGCAACATGCAGTTGATGACTAAGTCAGCTGGTCACTGCCTATAAATGCGAACAAAACAGTGGTCATGCGCATGTACTCCGATGACACTGGTGGTGAATATTTTATTGGAGGTAAGCCTATTAGAGCGGTGACGGTCGAAAAAGACTTAGGGATTCTGGTTCACAACTGTTTATACAAATGTTCATACTGCAATCTGATTGTAGAAACCTTTTGGTAATTATTAATCATGGTGTGCATGCCTTGGATTTAAAAGAATGAAATTTATTTATTTATTCATTTATTTATTTATTTATTTATCCCTAGAAGTCGAAGTCTTGGGAGAATAGGCAGCTCTACCAGGATGCTCTGGGCGATTCGGCGACATCGCGAATGTTCCACTTTTTTTGCAACATTCTCTGTTGGAATATGGGCTACCTGTTGCATTTTTAAAGGCGAATGCGACTCCTTGAAGAGGCTACAAAGGAGGGGCACTAAGATGGTTTGTGGAATGCGCCAACACGCCTACGATGATAGGAGGAGCTTACTAAAACTCTACCCCCTAGAACTTCAAAGAGAAAGATTTGATTTGCATTTGACACGCAGTATTCTTCTCGATCAATATGGAGACGAGTTCCTCCAGTACTTCCGATTAGTATGTGAGTCGAGGACTCGGGGACATCACCTTAAGTTGCAGAAGCCGAAAATGCTGAAGCTGAGTGATGCGAGCACGCTATTTCTGCGGCTGGTGAACACTTGAAACTCTCTACCAAAAAGGATCCTTTCTCTACCATCAAAACAGCTATTCAAAGGCGCGTTAGATAAGCATTTGTTAAGACGGATGAGTTCGATCCCCGGAGTGATATAGTGCTGTTCTTTCACTCTCAGGGCTTGCCTTGTCAGCAGAAGTTACCCATGTATATTACAGTGATGAAGCTTAAACGGGATTTTATCCATTCTGCTTTCGATTCAGAAGGAGAAGAAGGAAACTCTGATGTAAAGCATAAAGATGACGTACCGTATAAAATACACGAAGGATGCGTGTATGTCGGGCTCATCAATTTGTAGCACACGAAGGATTCGTGTATCACGTCGGGCTCACTAATTTGTAGTAGGTTGACCACTACAATAATGTCTCTAAGAATGAAGGAGAACAAACACAGGAGAATGACGGTTTTTCGCTGTAGCGAAAACGTGCACGAAGGTACATTGTAGCAATCATAGAAGACGAATCAACGGAAAGTGTGTATCGAGGTTAAATCTGCTAATGATCTTCGAATCATTACCCAGCAACGAATTAAGCTCCAGTCTAGAATGCGCTTTCGCGATTATATGCGATTCTTACCGTTCACTTAATATCCCAAATCCTTAAGATAAATTCTTTTCTAGATATTCTATGCTTTCATGGGATCTCAGGTTTCTAATTCCCCATCGTTCTCCATATATTAGTATAACATCAGTTAATAGCATTCTCTGGGTAATCGGCCATTCAAGTGTCAGGTTACCGGAACCTAGATATGTTGCTACACATCTTTATCGTAACCTTGCGTTTTTAATCATTTTTACCATATGACCATATCCTTAATCGCTATCTGCTTATATTAAACCAATTAATATATGGAAGCATGTTTTACCATAACGTGTTCATTGAAAAACAAAAAAAAAGCTCCAAAAATGATAAAAATATTGTTTTTTGTGAAAATGTTTATCGTTCATAATCGATTTATTATTAATATACTTCAATGATCAATCCATTTTTATGTTTTATGCAAGTGACCATGTGTACGAATGTCACTCAAATATTCTTTTTTGGTCAATAACGCAATAATGTAATTATGTTAGACCCTAAAATTTGTAAAATAACTGTTTTATTTTATCTACATGTTCACAAAATCAAATGACCATGCTTTGCATGAATTGGTTTATCCAAGAATGTGCATTTCTCCCAAAAACCTTTAGCTATTCAAATAGCATCACTCCTACTAATTCAATGAGTTTGAATGTAAAAGAATAGCCTTATATGACATTCTCGTTATCGCACCGTGAGGTTTCATCATATGAAAGATAGAAAGCTTTAATTTGAATATTCAAATCAAGGGCGCTTTTTAAAAAAACCTTATTGTAAAATTCTTCACTAAAGCTTAAATTCTCCATTGTTCTATTAAGAATAACATTCCACAGTAAACTGTTGTGAATATTTGTGTTAGAGCCAGTTTGATCAGAAATTAGTGAGTGTTGAGTCAATCAGATGCATATGAACAAAGATTACAACCATCGATAACATTCTCCCCAAATATTTATATGGAACAAACAAAATTTTATTTCTTTATTTATTCGTGAAATTAATTAAAACATCAATTAATATATGAAATGATGAAACGTCCGTATTTGTTTGCAAATGATTTTAGCAGGATTTTTGTAATTTTATAAAAACTTCTGAAGCCACAACATCAAACCCTATCATCTTCGTCAATCGTCCTTTGCGCCACGATACCCTGTTCAACTAAAGTATATCGAATGTAATTTTGAAACGTCTTGGTCCAGGATTATTACTAAAATATTACAAACGGTTGCTCCCTTTGAGGGGTACTAAATGTGAAACCTAATTTATTACACAAATGATGCTGAATTTCGCGTAGCGAATTCAGATTCAACTTCCGATTGGAATACAATTAAGTGAAACGAGGAGGCGGAACAGCAGTTGAATGTAAGTCAAGTAAACCAATATTCGATGAATGGCAACAACCACGTTTGCTTCTGTGTTCACATTTGGAAGGCATCTAACATCCGTGAATTGATTCGGAACAACGCTCTGATGTGAGTGTATTGACAAATATTGAACGACAATTGGGCTTATTACTATTTCTTAATAGGAAAAAAATGTTCGATAGATTCTCTAAGGCAGTGAATGAGATCATGGGTGTAGACAGGAGTTGATATGCATAATTTTCTAATAAACAGGCATCCCTCACGAACGGCATGCGTGAACATCACCGAGCAAGTTGTGGGGTGTGTGCTAACGTTTCATGGCAAGGCTGACGTTTCGTTCAAGACAATGGTCTTACATCATTTACATGTTTGTGCACAAGTGCAAATGAACAGGTTGGTCGGGTCAACCCTATTCAAAAGCGGTTCATAATTCACAGGGAACGTTTATTGCTGTTGTGAAGCAAGTGGATTCTGATCATAATATCGTTACGCAATCATTTCAAAAACACGAAATCAGTTGTGTAATAGATTTTCCAGCAAGTGCGACAATTGTAATTTATTTGGAATAAGTACATTAGAATAGAGCCCTATCAATGTTTTCATGATGTTCGAACATTTGTCGTAAAAATTTAATTTTACGAACAGCGGTTTTTCAAAGTTGTTGAATTCGTTCTGTTATTACAAATTATACATTATTCGACTTTTCTCTATTCATCTCGACGGTTTTACGTAATTGTAGAAATGAACTTACGGGATCGATATTCTGCGAAATTGACCGAAAAATTTATCGTTCTCATATACCACACGCTGTAAATTGTTACCACGTTCGATGAGGATACGTATGAACGATTTCTTCCTTCCTCGTTTGCAATTCGAACTCGATTAGATTGACAATCGTCGCCGTCAAAGATTGCAGTGGCCACAAGTCCATTTGCATTCTTTTTTTGAAAAATGGAGTTAAATTATTGTATTGTTCGTAATATAACATCATTTTGATTTCCACCAATTTGACACACGTTTCAGTAAAATGATAGATAATCAAAATGGTCTACCAAATTCGAGATTTAAAGATGTAGCTGTATGTATGCTGTATAAAAATCTAACACATATTGAGATCCATTTGTAATTTTTCCATGTTCACAAATCTGCTGGTGTTACTCGCCGGCTTAGAAGTTTAATATTGATACACGTCGGTAAAATGCATCCACGTTATCAAGAAATCTGTCTTTAACACTATGGATCTAATTTAATTAATCACGTTAACTTAACAATCATAGCGGGCTTTTCTTTGTATTCAAATGAATTTTTTCAATGGTTTTTACTACTCAAATTCTCATTCAAGTACTCTGCATGTAATGAGCGTATGTTTTTCGTAGAACAATTTAAGACATGAGACTTATAAAATTTACAACCATTAGCAAACATTCTACTGGTAACATACGGTTCATCGTCCGGGCTCACAATAACTACTTCTGTCATCTTGACATATTATCAATATAACTATACCACAAATTTACAGCAGACCATGATGCGAATTTCTTATTACTAAATCTTTTCGTTTATGAAAATGCATCCCTGCCAAATAAGTATGTGTATTTTTTGAATTATTATAAAAACTAACTGTAATAAATGTTTCACAAAGCAAAATGAATAATTTTCAATTTTTCATGTCGCAGGTCTATATAATCGCGGTTTCAGATATTACACGTTTTAATTTTATCGCAATAAATAGATCAACATGCACATCAAGATTGTGCTGCCTTTAAGTTTCGAACATTTGAGCATCACGTTGTGATATAATTTAAATCTTTGACACAGGTTGTGTGACCTGGTAGCAGATCTATTGTTTTGTTTGTGGTGTT
>JACCGJ010004547.1:0-18898 GCA_013407085.1 Atriophallophorus winterbourni
GCCGTAGAGTCCCTTTAAAATGCGTTCCATGTGTTACGTATGGTATGATATATGATATAAAAACACAAGCCTGATCCAGGCAAAGTGCCGCACAGACAGAGACTGCACGTGGGCTAAGATACTGTCAGGTTGCCCAGGCCTAGACAAATGTAAGAAAGAAAAAAGGACAGGAAATGTTAGTGAGACTCCAGCCTGTTTCAGCATGCAGCTCACTAACTCTGGCCAATCAATTTAGCTCGGTGTTAGCCGCACAGCACTAAGTACTACATGATTGCACATCCGTGCAATTGAATACACTCCACATACAGGCTTTCAGAACGTACTGATCACTGCATGATTTCCAGCTTGTTATTGTGCATACATTCATGTAGAACGCTGGGACACACTCGAATGGGGAGGCCTTGGTGCACGGTTTTTGAAATCACAAGTCTGGATCCATGCAAAGTGCCGCATGTTCAAAAACAACGCGTGACATAATATACTGTCGGGTTGCCCAGATCTAGACAGATGTTAAAAAAAACGGAAAATGGCCGTAAAACTCTTGTGTATATCCGCATGCAGCTCAGTAACATTGACAAATTAATTTAACGCAGTATTACCCAACGAAAATGAAGCTTAATCTCGAAGACTAGTGATGCGGTCTAATACGCCTACGACATATCGGTTTCATTTGGCGATTCATCAACACCCTGAAACGTGCGCTCCACTTCACTAAAATATATGTCTCGTTATTTCCCAACCTATTCGTCCACCCGTTTGTTTTAGTAATTCATTTAAATCACTCTCTTAGGCTTGGTGTCATTTTCCAGACATTGTCGATAGCGTACTAATTTATCCTTGAGGTAAACCTTTCTAACTCTATTTACATTCTTTCACGAATCCCACCACGCAATGGAACACCAATTGGCCACACATACATTTTATATCGACAAATCACCTTACCACAACGTTGTTCCCAACGTGTTTGTGCCTGTGTTCTCTTTGATGTGATTCGCCAATCGATTTCCTGCCAACTGGTTTGCATCACGCCCTCACGTTGGGCTCGTTTGACCGACATTGACGAATTGCTCATCGTTCGACTGACGTTGTCCATCTACTCATGCTTCCGAGCATGTTGTCGCTCTAACCGTTCTCATGCAATCCTTTCGAGTTCACGATTGTCCTCGTCGCTCGTTTCAACGTTTCCAGATCATTGTGTTATGCCGGAGGGCGATGTTCTGCGTCTCGTGATTAGCACTCATCGATAATGCGCTGTACACCGCCACAATACAACATTGACTTCATAAAAGGCCGACGCTCACCTACTCGTCATCATTGTACAGTATCCGAGCCCACGTGTAGTCTCTGTGCGGCACTTGCCTGGATCAGGCTTGTGATTTCATACATTTGTACTTTGGCTCATCTTAAGTGTGTTCTTTATTATATAAATTTGCTAAGTCACGTTCTCTCACGCTATTCTTTGTTCAATTCATTTCAGGAAAAACCTGATGAAACTTGACGAAGAACTTGCGGATTCGGAAACTACCGATATCGGTAGGTATGTGTGTGGAAAGAACCTTGCTCGAATGTCACATCAGTTTTCGGTTTATGCTGTTCTTAAACAACACGCAAAGGGCATGTATGTATGAAAGCACAAGCCAGATCCAGGCAAGTGCCGCACAGTCAGAGGACTGCACGTGGGCTAAGATAGTGGTCAGGGTGGCCCAAACCTTGACAGATATGAGGGTGGAAATAGAAAGAATGACTAGTTGAGACTACAGCGTATTCCAACATGCACGCTCACTACGTGGCCAATCAATTTAACACGAGTTAGCCGCAAGCACATAAATGCTGCACGATTGCGCACCGTGCTATACGTGTTATATGTATGCATGAAAGCACAAGCCTGATCCAGGCAAAGTGCCGTACAGTCAGACTGCACGTGGGCTAAGATACTGTCAGGTTGCCCACCCCTAGACAGATATAAGGGGGGAAATAAAAATATCCGGTAGTGATGTAACTGGATAAGAAGAAACGTACCTGGGCAACACCAGACAGTTTGGTCATGTGCGACGTTCTACAAAGCATCGGTTTGCAGATGACGCTTCGTTGGTATGTTCAATGGTGGTTCTGGTTTTGGTATATTGCTGTAGCATCTCGTGTTTTGTCATGTGAAGCGGGATGGAAAGCTTTTTGACGTGTCGTCGGCATTATTCGGCATCTCATTTCATGTCATTGTGTGCGTTGTCAATTTTATTTCCCTTCGGTTCTCTTTCGCATCACGCGCATGTTTGTTTTCATTTGTTCACAGTCTCGAGCTCAATACTCACCCGACCGTTCGTGGACGATGCGTTCAAAATTCACGCCTTTCCGATTTCTCTGTCGCGTGCGGCTGTAGTGAATAGTTCGGCGGAACCCGGTCAGTTTTTATCTGTTTTTTTCTGTTCTAATCACGGCTTAACGTTCTTTCTACGAATTCCTCTTTCACTATATGGTTTTCTATGTCACACGTGTTTCTAATCATTCACTGCCTATGATGTTACAAAAATAATCTGGTGAGACATCGCTTTCTAATGCGATCGGATGTCGCAAGAGCTAGTTACGCTTCAGGATATCTCCCGAAACGGTGTTAAATAGCGGTCTTGCACTAAGCATCTTCTTGGAGTGTTTGCTTAACCTTGTATGTTGTCAAGCGGAGTGACAAGAAAAGCTTGTTATGATGCATGACATTGAAAGCCGCAAGGAAGCTGCCATGCTGATGTCACTACTCATTCACGAAACTTGTTTGCATGTATGTACCATTCGAGGTGTAGGCACCTCTTCTCAGTTTGTTTGTGCTTACTCTTCTATAGAATCCGTAGCTATTTAAGTCCAACCCTTCCCCATATTTTAGGATTTTATTTTTTCATTGTGTAAAGCATTCGGTACGTGCTACCGATGTAAAGCTGTCTGTGATGATGATGTGGTGGAAATCCGTCTAGTGTGCATTGACTGTGTTTAATCATCCTTGTTTATTCACTGTTCACTCATTTCGTCCTTATTGCGATTCATTTCAGATCCCAAACAACGCAAACTGGAGGATAACAATTTGACGACGTATATGTACTACTTCCAAGTAACTCATCAATTGCGCTCTGTTTTCTTCACGATCTATATTCTTTCTGTGTGTGTGTCACAGTCATATCACATAGTTTTTTTCGAATAACGACATCCGTCGAACCTGCCTGTGTTCACCTTGATCATCACCATCGTACAGTACTTCTGTGCTATGCGGCTAACACCGTGCTAAATTGATTGGCCACCGGTAGTATGTATGTATGAAAGCACAAGCCTGATCCAGGCAAAGTGCCGCACAGTCAGAGACTGTACGTGGGCTAAGATACTGTCAGGTTGCCCAGGCCTAGACAGATATGAGGGGGGAAATAGAAATAGAAATGGTAGTGAGACTCCAGCGTGTACTCGCATGCAGCTCACTACCGTTGGCCAATCAATTTAGCACGATGTTAGCCGCACAGCACAGAAATGCTGCACGATTGCACATCCGTGCACTCGTTTATCGGTGAACATAGAGAAAATATGAGTGGGAAGATAAGACATGAAATGAAATGAGGTATAAACCGAGTGTATTACTTTCATCACCGATTCATAATTCGTTCAGAATAAGTGAACATCAGTGCAAACTGATCATTATTGATTTAATTATATAAAAGATTGCGATAATTCGTGAACTTACCTGCAACTGAGGCCCGATTATCAAGTTTCTAGCGCACAAGGAACAATAACTATGCAGTGGTCTGAAGCAACGCACGGAAGTGCAATCGCCCAATACCTCTGTATGGTATGGTATGAAAGCACAAGTCTGATCCAGGCAAAGTGTCGCACAGTCAGAGACTGCACGTGAGCTAAGATACTGTCAGGTTGCCCAAGCCTACACAGACATGAGGAATAGAAATAGAAATGGTAGTGAGACTACGCGTATTTTAGCATGCAGCTCACTACAGTTGGCCAATCAATTTAGCACGATGTTAGCCGTACAGCACCGGTAGTGAGCTGCATGCGAAACCACGCTGGAGTCCCACGGCCATTTTCTTTCTTATATCTGTCTATTCATGTGCGACTCGGCAGTATTTTAACCCACGTGCAGTCTATGACGGTCCGGCACTTTGCCGTGATCAAGCTTGTGATTTCCCGCATACCCAAACATTAACTGCCATATTACCATGACAACAGGTCATCATTAAATTTTTGGAAGAGCATGGATAATCACCCGCGGAATCTATAGAAAGTAAGCACAATCAAACAGGGATGAAGTTCACCGTCATTTCCCGGTTCAAAATGTGAACCCACAGACAACAGTAGGAAAAAGATCTGTCCTTCGCCTTATCTGGTGAGTAGAGCCTCGTGGCCTGGGCAACCTGACAGTATCTTAGCCCACGTGCAGTCTCTGACTGTGCGTCGCTTTCCCTGGATCAGGCTTGTGCTTTCATACCATATCATGAAGCCTCGTGCTAATGAGACCGCGATTACACAGCTTCCTTAAGCGTATTAGCGGGTTGATAAGGGAAATTCCGCATTCGTTTATCTGGGGTAGTGCAAATTTTTGTAGTATCGCAACCTGTTTGCATTTACCCCCTTTCCCCCGATCTGAATAAAAAAGCTTTTATCGTTTTCACTCAAGAGCCTTATCGCAGCTGGAAACATAGTAAACAACCTAGCTCGGTCCATGTTTTTCAACTGCAACATTACTTAACGGAGTTTCGATTCGGGTCGCAAGCTTCATTTTGTATGAAATTACCAGCTGGGAGCCATGCTAATTGCTTTTCACTGTGTTCCTCCCAAATCGGACTCTTAGTCAGTATTGTTTGGAATATTTGTAGCTCGGGTCGTTGTTGTAGCTTACTTGAATTTGTTTTCCGTGCTTGTTGAGTTTGCAACGGACGTTTCGTCGCCAGACTAGGCAACATCTTCAGTGATTGTTGGCAAGTTGACTGCTCTAAGTGGCGCTGACAATTGTATTTGGCCGGCCGACCATTGGTCACGTGATCGCATGTGATTGACTGCCTCTTCGGTTTTTCGTCTCAGTCGCATCCGTGCGTAGATGTCGTCCAAGCTCGGAGAACAAATTCAAGTAATCTACGGACTCTTTAGTCATTTTAAACACTGTGTGGCATGGAGCCTTTCAAGCGCTTCTGATGTGCATCCATCCATCGACCGAAAGAAACCAGCAACAATCTGAATTAAACTCCAACGCCTTGCTTCACGTCGCTCATTACCGGTGCTAAATCAGTTTAGCACGGTGTTGCATAGCATTAAAGACCTAGTTGCTCCACCTGGTTGCATGTGTCATCACCTGCCTGTTTATACAAATCTACCACACCGCCGACGTGCAACTGACACCCTACAACCGAGTTCTGACCATCGTTGCAAGTGCTGCAGGAGAGATTGTTCCTCCCGACTGTTTAGTCATTCAAAAAGCTTTAGAACATGAAAATTCATGCGGTTGTGATGTACCTCCATGATCGACATCGACCGAAGAAGGCCAACAACCAACAGTTTTTCTCTCTTAACGATTAGGTTTGATGCATGTTTGTCGTTCAGATTGTGGTACAGATCCGCAATCTGTGTGTGCTTTGAGGCTTTCGCAGTGCTTTGAGTCAACTTTGTATGGGGCTGCGTGCTTCATTCTGGATACCATCACCGTACCATATTGCCTTCGTTCTGGCAAAACCGCGGCGTCTTTGTTAACTAACTGCTAAGTACTCTCTTCTTGAGTTCAATTGAATCCACACTCGATGGGCTACAAATTTTGAATTGTATTCTAGTTTTTGGGTGGAATAGCTTCGAATGTTAATGAACTACTTATGAACTGGAAATGTTCTTGGCGGTCACACTACCGAGTTTATGCGACGTTGTCCTACTCATGTGGTTATGTAGTTGACGATGATGATGTATTCTTATTACGTGAAAATAAGATGCTTAGCTTGCCACCATGTGTGCGACGATAGATTGGCTCTTCCGCTCGTCAACGTGCTTTGCATTGTTTCGTTTTCAACAATCGGGGAGCACATTTGCTTGTGACTGGGTCCTCAACTCGATTCGGTTGTTTGTTCCTGTTCTATACTTACTGATGTCCGCATTTAAACTGAGCTTAATTGTGTATAATCATGTGTGTGATATCTTTCATTACTGTATCTGTCTAGGCCTGAGCAACTAGGCAGTATGTTAGTATTGTTTGGAATATTTGTAGCTCGGGTCGTTGTTGTAGCTTACTTGAATTTTTTCTCCGAGCTTGTTGAGTTTGCATCGGACGTTTCGTTGCCAGACTAGGCAACATCTTCAGCGATTGTTGGCAAATTGACTGCTCGAAGTGGCACTGACGATGGTATTTGGCCGGCCGACAAAAGCAGCACGAGAGTTCATCGAAGCCTGGTACTCCGGTGAACGATCGATCAACGAACGCGTGAGCTTGGACGACATCTACGCACGGATTCGACTGAGACGAAGAACCGAAAAGGCAGCCAATCAATCAATCAATCACATGCGATCACGTGACCAGTGGTCGGCCGGTCAAATACCATCGTCAGTTCAACTTCGAGCAGTCAATTTGCCAACAATCGCTGAAGATGTTGCCTAGTCTGGTAACGAAACGTCCGATGCAAACTCAACAAGCTCGGAGAACAAATTCAAGTAAGCTACAACTAGGCAGTATCTCTCCAGTCTTGCTATGTGTCACTTTGCATGGATGCGTGCTTTTGATTTGATTCATACAAGGTAAAATAGTACGACATATTCGTAATGGTACTGTTTTCCATCACGCTCGTGCACCCAACAGGTTGATTGATGTTTGCACTCATCACGTAAGGACAATACTCGTAGGAACAGCGCGTTTAAATTTTCCCAGTCGGTGTTTTATCTGTTTTTGTATTTATCTGTAAATCCGTTGAGTTTTGTTTTTTGTAATGTGTTGCCTGCTATTTTGCATTGTAGACATTTCAACAACGGCGCAAACTCAATGTCAATATGTGCCGAATGCTGGGTATTCCTGAGTACGTTTGATGTGTAATTTTATCCCGTTTGCATCGCTTTTTCGTGCGTGCTTCGTATAGTTGTCGTCATACGTGTTGTTGCGAGTTCCCCATTGTTTATCGCGTGTTCTGTGCACCATCCGTACACGTTCGATGTTGTATTATTCACTGCTGGGGAGGTCGAACTGTGTTTTTAATTCTGCTCACCACTTCACCCTTCATTCATGAACTGATTTGCTCATTTCTCGGGCTGATTTCTCTCCTTGTCAGTCCGTCCTATGGTTGTTACCCCTCGATATTTGTGTTCAATATGTAAATCGCCCAACCTTTGTTCAAACATGAATAATATTTCCCATAATCGGAATTGTCGAATTAGTTCCTGTTCATTTCGGTATGCTGGACAACTACTCAATCCCTTTATTGTTTCGAATTCACCGACTGTTTTCCCGCTCTAGATAGGCTATTCGACTATCGTCTGTACGTGTCTTCATCATGGAACGCGGCTTTCTCCCATCATCGATCATTATCTCACCGATGTCCGAGTATTATACCATCGTACCCCTTACCGAGATGCTCGTAGGATTCGCAGCCGTCATATGTAAATGTTCATGTGTCACATATTGTTCACTTCCTAAGCTCGAATCTGTTTTATTAACAAGGAAAGAGCAAAGGCTGTTTTCTTTCACACAGCCACAATCTCCCTAAAGCGGGAAGGACTGTACGAGTTAAACTTGCTAAAATATCCTTTTCCTTAGACCCGTAACCGGTTAACACATACCGTGTTTTCATCCCTCATTGTCTTGCTGGCACGCGGTTTCGATTGGCTGTGCATGGACCAGCGAACCCTAGTCGACTTACATTTTATTATTCTTAGGTCATCTCTTTATATCGATTTTAATTATTATATCATGACAGTATCTTAGCCCACGTGCAGTCTTAGACTGTGCGGCACTTTGCCTGGTTCACGCTTGTGCTTTCATTCCATATCATACTATATCATGAAATAGCAGCGTGTCAGTTGCTTTAATCACACCAATCGATAGCCACAATTTCAACGCGATAACTTTGAGTCTGCTTCTAGTTTATTTCGTGATTTTGAACTGCAACTTCGCTTCTCATTTCCCCGCATCCAGCCCAGTGTTGCTCTCCAGCGCAATCCGTGATGTGATCGAAGGCGATGGTATACAGTTGAGCAATGGAAAATTTGTAAGCTTTTCGATGTTCACTTTCATTAATGTTGGTGTTGTTCTGTGGGTCTGTACTCGAAGCTAACGTTTTACAAACGGGTGATCGATAACGGGATTATTTGTTGACCTTCATTGTTCTCTACTCTTGACGGTGTACTTGTTTTGAATCACCTAGTGACAGTATCGTAGCCCACGTGCATTCTCTGACTGTACGTCACTTTGCCTGGATCAGGCTTGTGCTTTCATACCATACCATACCTAGTGAACTGCTGTTCGCAGTATGTCATTTCCACTATATTCGACATTCTCAGCGTTGACATCTCGTATGTGATTGAGAGCGATTTGTTTCTGGATACCTGTCGGTTTCAAGGGGGACCTGCACAGTCTTTACTGTGTTCTTTTTAATCTTCCAAATGTGGTTAGCACCCGTCTTTGTTTTAATGGATGGTCAAGTGCTGCGAACACGCTGCAAAGCGGTTTCGTTATATTGCTTTTGTTTGCGCACGATTGTTGTTTTAACTTCAGTTGTTCCATTTGATTAATACATTTTCGCTTTGGCTTTGTGAAGCATACAAGCGATGTGTTTTCTGGTCGTTATGTGAAATCACAAACCCGGATGCAGGCAATGTGTCGCACAATTAGAAACAGTGTGTGGGCCAAGATACTTGCATGTTGTCTTGACAGTATCTTAGCCCATGCGCAGTCAATTACTGCGCGGCAATTTGCGTGAATCAGACTTATGATTTCATGTAGACATGCTGCACAATTACACCTCCGTGCTACTCGATTCAGCAAAATGCCATTAAGATTCGACTTGCAGCTTGGAAAAAATCGTAAACTAGACGTTACTTTACTTTTACTTTTGTGCGACTATCTCCTCCTGGAGGATGAGTCGGCTTCAATGAAGATTCTTGGGAATTTGGGTACAAAGCGGCGTCCCCAGCACCACTCGGCATTTGTTCGAGTCAGCTTCTCTAGCCGTTGCACAACCAAGTGAAACCTGCAAGGCAGCAGGAAGTTGTCAGAAAGTGGTGGTGTGCACCAATTAACCGTCTACGAGACTGTGCTCCAGATTTTACCTCAGGGTTTTCTCCCGAAGCCTTTCCCGTGATCGGATATCCCGCAAGGCACCGGAGGTTTAAAATCAGGGTTTTCCTTCCCTTAGATGAAATGCCCTCCCAGGCTAACGAGCTACATCTGCCCGAAGCAAACTGGTTTTCAGGCGCCAGTCACTCACCCCTTCTCCTTTTGGTAGAAGCAGTTCCACCTGGCTCAGAGAGCCACTCGTGCAGGCCAGAAGCTGGACTTGGTTGTCAGAGGCTATTTGAGACGCATGTCATATGGGTGCATTTTATAAACGGTGGTAGCTTATCCCCACTGCCACTCCCGGCTATGGCAACCTTTGGAACCAAATCAGACGTTGCGAAAATGTGCGCTAATATGATAGATGTTTTATCTGCTTCAGTGTAGGATTTTTACACGGGCCGTGAATCTCTTCGTTGTATCGATCATCCTCACTCTCTCACAAATCTCCTTCCAGATCTCATCAGCATCCGTTACGACACCTTCTTTTCGATGCCCAAACTTTCTGATTCTCGAATGTCCGACGCTGGACCTTATCCCCGAGATCGAAGCGAATCGCACATTTTGGGATGCATTAATTACGCCGCCCTCGGAACCAAAATTGAAACCCGGGTTGTCCTTAATTGTACATCTCCTACCCCCGGGGATGTTCTCTACGCCCGAATACCAAAATTTTATTGAGAGGTACGCTCAGTGCGATTTCTTGCAACGCCACGGAGTTCTCTACATTTTTCTAATCCGGTTGGCGATATTTGTAATCTAAAGTGTGAATTATCATAATTTGATCATTTGAATCCATAAAGCAGCTAATCGATGTTTTCCCATTGGTTCACCTATTCGGTGATTCCCATACTTTTCCAACCAGTATCCAAATTAAATGGCGAACTTCATGCTCCATTGGCTAAACATTGACATTTTTGTATTTTTGTCACTGTTGTTCGTAGTCCGATATGTGTGCTTCTCATGTTGCTGTCTGTAAAATAGCGCTTCGGAAAATTTGACCGAATTCATAGCTTTGATCACGATCTACTTGTGATCTCCACGGAGTAAAACTCTTCTATCCTGAAGTGAAGAATCGATCATTTGTGTTGCTGCATCCGTCTACGACAATGTCATTTGTAAGTGACCAAATTGACCTGTCTAGTACTGGGTCACATGACAGTATTTGAGCCCACGTGCAGTCTCTGGCTGCGGCACTTTGCCTGTATCAGGCTTGTGATCTCATCATCAACCTATAATATACTGTGGACATTGACAAATTCGGTTGCAAAACTGCAAGCACCCGCTAGCCACAAAAATACTTCGCAAACCAAGATCGAACTATGTCCACTAGTGCATCTTAACGGCCCAATCAATTTTGAACTAACCAGACTTGACCTCCAATTTCAATTTATCGTCAATTTGTTTATCTATTAACACAGCGTCTGTTTTGTGTTTCTAAAGATAAATGACGAACTCTAGACAAATAGTTGTTCTCCTTTTCCAGGATATCTGATTTTCTAGAGCAACACAAAGGTGTCACGGCTATCGATCAAACTGAAGTCGAGAATCCACAAGTGCTCGAGGAATCCTTGCGTCATCTGGTTTTGGATGGCACCGGTTGTCTGCCGCCGATCAAGGGAATTTACGCCCAGTCAACTATTTTGAATCATTTTTTCGACTCCAATGTCTATCCAAAGTTGTATAACATGGAATGTAAAGAACGAATTCACGTGCGTTTCCCGCGTCGAGCTTTTATTTGATATTTCAAACTTCTCTACCGATGTGCACGGATGTGGAGTCGTGCCGTGTCTATGTGCTGTGCACCGAACACCCTGCTAACTTATTGTAGACAACCTTCGAGTTTACAGCTGCATCTAATCGCACAATGCCTATTTTATGCGGATAAAGACCGCCTCAATGACACAAGCTCATTTACACAGGCCCGCCCCACAACCGATTTGACGTTGTGTTTGCTCTGTATGGTACTATTCAGCTCCATACTAACTCGGTCAATCTGCTGACAATTATAATCTTTAGACCCGAACAAAATCCTCGTTGACATGCATTTTCATCACGCACACCCCACGACCAGTTTCGTGCTGTGTACACTCATCACGTATTAGGATTCGAATGGCCACCAGTAGTGAGCTTTATGCTGAAACACGCTGGAGTCTCACTACCATTTCTATTTCCCCCTCATATCAGTCTAGGCCTGGGCAACCTGACAGTATCATAGCCCACGTGCAGTCTCTGACTGTGCGGCACTTCGCCTTGATCAGGCTTGTGCTTTCATATCATATAAAATTCGAATGTCTTGAAACAGTGGAAGAATGGTAAACAAGTTGCGGTTGAATAGATGCAACATTGATAAGAAAGCTGTGCTCGTTCTGTTAGGAAAATTATCAGTTTTCCAGACCGGGATTACTCCCACTTTGTAACTCCGTATGAATCTGCATCTAACTCTGTTGATGAATCTGAGTAATGGTCATCGTATGACTTGCTAGATCGATGTTAAGCATAACACTTAGACTCGCGGCTTACTCTTGAAGCCTTTTCACTCATCCCGTAGCGTGACAAGAGAGAGTGGGGCTTAAAATCGGGCTTCATCACAGATCCGCTGTGTCTGAACTGCACATGCAGACCTGGATTTGATTGTAAAGGCTTAATTAAAAACGACCCATTTGAATGTCTTGCAAAAGCTAACATCTTTTCTCTCAATTTATTAAATTAGATTCGACCTGAAAATCCGTATTTAGAATAGGTCTTCCCATTGTTCTCCTCGTCTTAAACCTCTCTATTGTTTACAACTTGGGAACCAGGATTATTGTGCATTCGTCTATGTATAATGATCAGAAGCCTGATCCAAGCAAAGTGCCCCGCAATCATAGACTGCAAGTGAGCTAGCATGCTATCAGATTGCATATGAAAAATGGAAATTGGAATGGCAATGAGACTCCAGCATGTTTTTGCAAACAGCTCAGCTCCGTTTGTCAATCAATTTATCGCGATGTTCGCTGTACAGCACAAATTTACTGGCCGATTGCGCATCCACGCAATGCCACACGTGTTACTACTGAGCTGCATGGATGTGCAATCGTGCTGTGCGGCTAACACCGTGCTAAATTGATTGACCGGAGGTAGTGAGCTGCATGCTGAATCGTGCTGGAGTCTCTGCCATTTTCTGTTCTTTTTTCTTGCTCATATCTGTCTAGGCCTGGGCAACCTGATAGTATCTTAGCCTCCGTGCAGTCTCAGACTGTGCGGCACTTTGCTTGGATCAGGCTTGTGCTTTCATACATACATACTGAGCTGCATGGGGAAATACCTTAGAGTATCGAGACCGAGTCCAGACCTGGGTCACCTGACCCAGTCTATCACTGCGCGGCACATTTAATGGGCCCAAGTTTGTGTTCTTACACACCTCATCATTCAAATAGTCTTTCTACTGAATTCCTGCATGCTTTTATTCTTCCACTCAACATTCCTTGATCCTCCATAACTTTCATCCGTCTACCTTCTCTTCCACCGATTCAGAGTATAAAAGAAGCAGCCTCGTTGAAATTGGATTCCTTCAGTAAAGTTGTTTACGCCCAGCCGGAAATGGTTTATGCTATTCGTCCATGGCTTGGTCTGAAACAGTACGTCTCTGTTATCTTTCTTGGTGTTTCTATTAATTTACTCATCGGAATGAAAATTGTTTTATTCCGGTTCCGGTGATTACTATTGTCAAAATGCATTTTTCCCGCAGACCGGAACCTGATCTATTGGAAGAGGCCGATTTGGTGAACAGCGCATTCGATCCCTACTACGTGACACGAGAAGAAGCTGAGAGTAAATTTGCCACAATGCAGCTAGAGGTCAAAAAGTATGAAGCGTCTCTTGTTGAAACAAAAGAGGATTCTCTCGTTACAGGTATGTTCATGCATGATATGTATTATGTGAAGCGGTGTATTCCTTAACCTATGCATCTTAATTAATCAATGTTGCTGACTCAAGGTTAGTGGTTCTCACTTGTGACCAGTGTTCTATCACCAGTTGATTTACTAGCACAATGATCAAAGCGGTCGAGTAGATTTGACTACAGTTCTGCTTGTTCGAACTACTAATAAGTAGTCAGTTTCTTAAAATACTCACATATGGAACAGGACGTTCAATCGATATATGGAGAATATGTTGTTTATGTTAGTGACTACTCATCCGTACCAAGCCCATCGAACTATTCACAAGGTTGATCACGACGTTCCATAATGGAAGCACTGAACTCAAGTTTCGTTCTTATTTGAGCTTATGGTGATGGTCGGGGGCGAATCCCACCCGAAGCGGATGATATGCACTGCTGATGAACTTAAATAAAAGCGAAAATTGACTCTACTGCTTCCATTATGGACCATCGTGATCAACTTTGTGAATAGTTCGATGGGCTTGGCAACAACGTTCAATGTTTGTTCTTGATAGAGTGCCTGAGCAACCTGGCAGTATCTGACTATGCAGTCTCTGACTGTGCGGCACTTTGCCTGCATCCAGGTTTATGATTTCATACATACATACTTGATAGAGTTCAAGAAAACCTAGCCACGACCTCAATGGCGACGCGTTGGTGTACAACAGGTCGGAGTCTTGCTCTCTTTTATTATAAACTCATTCTCACATCCTAGGCAAACTAAAATTCTATCACAGATTTTATCGTCTTATTTCGGATACAAGTATTTTGTAGCTAGCAGGTAAATATATATGAAGTATACGCGACAATCCTCTCCCCTACAACAGTATCCCTCTACTGAATTTACAATTCTGTAGTTCTTCCTTTGTAATACTCATGCATCACCGCGTAAAATCGGTTTGCCAGTGTTATTAAGCTGCATGAGAAAACAAGCTGGTGTCTCACTACCATAACCCTTTCTCGTACATGTGTACAACATGAAATTCAGTTCTGCACTTTGCGTAGATCCAGACATGTTATTTCATACATCTACTGTTAATTACCGAAGTTGGAATGTATTTTGCTGCGAAAACTGATTGATACGAGTGTGCATGCCGACTATGTATGTATGAATCTATGCATGAAAGTCCAAGCCTGATGCGGGCAAGGTGCCGCATAGTAATAAAGTTGTTGTTGGCCTCCTTTGGTCGATGTCGACCATGAATGTACATAACAATCGCATCAATGTTCATGTTCCACAGCTTTTTGAATGACTAAACAGTCCGGTTCGGGAAGAACAAAATCTCCCGCAGCGCTTGCAACGATGGTCACGCCGCCAACGTGATCTGCGTTCAGCAGTCAAGTGCTGTATCTGCTCCCCACCAGCTTTCAGATGACCTTCTAACCAATGCTTTTAATGTGAGCGGTCAAGAGCAAGTTCTTCCCAACTCGCAGGGTCAATGCCAAGAGCTTTCATATCTCTTTTGCAAATGGCGTTGTACCGCAAGTGCTGTATTTTCAATGGTCGACTTCCTGATTGCAATTCACCATAGAGCAGATCTTCGGGAATAGGATCATTCTCAATTCTGTAGACGTGACCAAGCCATCGCAGGTGGCGCTGTCGTAGTAGGGTGAACATGCTCTGTAGACCAGCTTTTGAAAGCACTTCAGCATTAGTCACTCTGTCCATCCACGATATGTTCAAGATACGACGGATGCTTCGTAGATGAAAAGCATTCAGTTTCCGTTCGTGTCTTGCTTGGGTAGTCCAGGTTTAACTGTCGTACAGTAAAGTATTTAGTACGCACGCGCTGTATACCATCACCTTTGTCTTTACAGTCAGCTGACAGTTTCCAACAGTGATGATTTGAGGCGATACAGTCCCTTGACCAAGGACTTTGGTCTTGCTCATGATGATTGTTAGCCCAAAGTCTTTGCATGCCGACAAAAAACAGTCCATTAGCGACTGTAGGTTCTCTTGGGAGTGAGCAATAATTGCTGTATCGTCGGCAAACAGCAGGTCACGTATTAGCACATCCCGAGCCTTGTTTTGTGCTCTCAACCGGTTCAGGTTGAAAAGCTTACCATCACTTCGCGTACGTATGTAAATGCCTTCTGTTCTCGTCTTAAAAGCGTGCTTCAGAAGCAGAGCAAAAAATCTCGAACAGCGTGATAGCAAGAGCTCACCCTACGTATTCCACTACTCATGCTCCATAACCCATGAATCAGGGTTACGACTCACTAGGCTTCGATACCTCTATCAAATTCGTTTCTCTATCGATAACCATATTTTTCATTCTCGTGTTTGTTTTATAGGTCTTCTCGTGAACAAATCAATGGAATATCCGGTGATCACCTTTTTGGGTACTGGGTCGTCTTGCCCCAGTAAATATAGAAATTGCAGCTGCATCCTCGTTCAGCTGAAGTATGTTCGTTCTTCTTGTTCCGTGCCCTTATTTTCAAAGCTTGTGTCTGTTTTCCTTTTGTTCCTCGCCCGTGTCGCTATGCAGCATTGCCAGCCTATTTTTCCGAACTCCATTATCCTATTTTCACGCGGATCTTTACAACATTTATCGTTTACTTGTATATATGTATGTATGTTGTATGTATGTATGAAATCACAAACCTGATTCAGGGAAAGTGCCTCACAGTCGAAGACTGCAAGTCAGCTATGATATGCTGTTGGGTTGCCCAGCCCTAGACAGGTACGCAAGTTCACTTGCGTTTACCTGATACCATAATAGATGTTGTTTACACTGGCTTCAATGACTCGATGCCAAGGTAACCATGTCATCTTTCACGTTTCCTTTTCACTTCCTGGTTGCGCCCAAGTTTTGTCCCTTAACGTCAACCTTTCCAACATTAACCGCGTTCACTCACCAAGAGAAAGTGAATTGATCAAAAGCTTTATTACTCAAATAATAGAGAACACAACACAACAAACCTCGTGTTGCGTCGACAACACCGTCAACGTATCTGTGCCGGTTTTCACTTCGATCTGCTTTGTCAGTCGGTCTGGTGCTAAACGGTTCCATTTAACACTTTCCACCTTGAACTGACCTTGGCGTATTGCATATAGTTCCATAGGAGCTCACCGGGTCCATCTGCTGCTCTTTCCGAACGAATTGTAACTTAAACAGTTCTCATACATTTCTTCAAAGCCTGACTTGTTGCAGGAAGGCGACTATTGTCTTCGAGATTTAGACACTTTCTGTGTTGTGTCGAAGAGTGATGCCCGGCATATCATCCGATAGCTCATAATCATCACTGCTAGTGCGATAGTTTTCCTTGGTAAATGGTATAAAAACACAAATGCTATACAGTCAGAGACTGCATGTGAGCTGAGATACTGTCAGGTTGCCCAGGTCCAGTCACATATGAAGGTTTTTCTGTCCTTCGCACCTTTGCCAATTATACATCGCAACTGTAGATCCAATTATTTTTTCATTCCTTCTCACTTCGTGACATGAACTAGGCGTCTTATTTTTCTTTTGATTGTATCTATGAACGCACAAGCCTGATCCAGGCAAAGTGCCGTAAAGTCAATAATTTCTAATTTCTGTGGTGCTTCATGATCAACTTGTCCACTATATCCAGAGCCACACTGTATTGGTGCGATTATTTATATTTCCATTGGAATTGACGGTGCATAATACAATGCATGTGTCAGTTGGAGATCACAAGGGGTGATGCGCACAGACTGCATTTTTGTTGACATACTTTCAGCAAATATTTTGGTATCTCCCGTTTAATATTTCGTGAAAACTTTGTGATCGATGTTTTGTATGTTTTTTATCTAGTTCTAACGATTACATCATGCTGGATTGCGGGGAAGGCAGCCTGAATCAACTGCAGGTGCTTTGTGGCCCGGACAAGACACGCGATATTCTTCGTGGACTACGCTTGGTGCTCATCTCGCACATGCATGCCGATCATCATGGGGTAATTGTGCCTACTTATTTCTAAATAGTAGTCTGTTTTTCAAAAAAAACTGTTGGTTTGATCCATTTTCGTTATTTTTATGCAAGAGTGAATTCACGGCGTTGGTTGTTTTTGCCTTGCATTTTGTACAAAGGCTGATGTAGAAAACATGCTTGTAATACAGTCTCGTCCATAAAGTAATTACTTTCACTTCCGCACGAGTTGGCTACATTGCTGTCGTACATACATATTGTTGTCGAAGATTTGTATTGCAATTCACTTACTGCCACCGTGTATCATCAATGTCAAATTCATGATTATGTTGTAAAATCTTCCTACTTACAATATCTTGGCGTCCATGTCAGTTTCTCTAACCCCATGTGCAAACTTTGTACAGCTATATGATCTCGGTTGGTTGCGGATCTGTTTTCCAGGATTTACTTCTTCCATGTCCTGTTATTCTGCATCTTTGTTTATGGTTTATCTGGTCAATTCCTTGTGGGTTTTATTACTAACTACGCCATATAACCCCGTCTGTCGTGTGGCCAAAGGGAATATTCTTCCATAATTTGATGTTTTTAAAAGACCGAATAACCGATGTTTTATGTGCGTCTCAGCACCGCATGAATTGCGGAATTTCAAGGTCTTCTCATTGGTTCACTTCCTCCAGTTCACCAAGTCTTGCTTCTGTTAAATACTCAATAAATTCGTGTCATATCTCGCATCCACTGAGTTCGAATTATCATGGTTCATCGAAATATTCAGGGAACCAGCCACAAATACCAGGAAAAGAAATCTACTCATTTTCATTTGATCGTTAGGACACTGTTTGAGATTGTCGCGCAGTTCGCTTTCTACATATGTTCCCAAATGTGAATCAACCCTAAGCAATCGATATATCTTTTTTAGGGTCTGCTTACAATGGCGCTCGCTCGCTCTCGCTTATTGGCCGCAGAACCTGACGCTCCACTATTGGCTGTGCTTACGCCACCGGGATTTATACGTTGGTTTCAGAGTTTCCAAGAATTGTTCTCTCACGAGCCCACAATGTCACTGTTTGTTGTTCCCGAGGTGTATGTGTCCCCCTGTCCGGTCGATACACGTCCTCCCCTTTGCCCATTGAAATCCGAGAGCCCCTACAGTCAGGCTTGGACAAGCTTGTTGAAGGACCTTTGCTTGGAGGTAATTTTTACTGCTGGTTATTTTTTCACATCTCCCATGGTCTCTCAGATTGTCAATTCCCCTTTAAGCTGAAAAATGTAAATCATTTTACGCTTGCCTGTGATTTTATACACAAACTTCTGAATGATTGCTAGACTACAAATGATTTAAGTTACGCCATCGTACACTTCCTGGGGCATATGTTGTAATATTCTGTTGCCTATTTTGCGCCAAATTACCTGCATTTAACTTTCTTTGATGTTAATATTTATATGTATATATATAATCTATATCTCAGATATATATCTATATCTAATATATATATATATATATATTACCGTTGTGCAGCGCCTGCGTCACTCGATGTATCCTTGGCTATACGGGGTGATGTCTTCGTGGCATCTTCAGAGTTACTCATACCAGGTTGGTCAATGGTGAGAAGCCAGACAAACACAGTCTCCTTGTCTCCTTGTCCCTCGCGGACATTGTATACCAGAAGAGGCGTATGAATCCGCAAGGATCACCGGCTCGACTGGTTGGGATGATGTCGGGAGACCCTGCTTGGTCTCTACCTCGCGAATGGCTTGTGAACTGTACCTACGGTATCCGGCCCCGATAGGTGCGATCCTCAATCTCGCTCC
>JACCGJ010004548.1:0-17098 GCA_013407085.1 Atriophallophorus winterbourni
TTCAAATTAACTGTGGTTGGGTCAACCTGGCAACTGATCATTCTCAGTAATATTGTTCTATTTCCTTTTCAAAAGAGTTCTCGTAGTTTCATTGCGTGTTTGCTTTATTTGTTACTCGTTGAATAAGCGTTTTATTGTTGTCTTATGTTTGAAGCTACAAGGAACATATCATGTTCTTGCCCCTCTGTACATTCGTAATGCATAACCGTGCATTTCCAACACCCTCTTGGCCACCTCACGCACTGCTCTAGGTGTTATTATGTCATGGTTATGTAAATAGAATCCAGCTTTACGTCGATGCAATACTATCAGTGTATGATGTTGATACTGGCATTTACAAATCTTTCTTTCTTAATTTCTAATCGGCTCACCTGTTTTATACTTCGTAGGTTACCTTTCGGTCATCCGTTTAAAGGATGCCTCCGTTCAACCAGGTTATCGTATTTTTGATCGCATCTCTAACCATCGTTGTTCGTGCAAAAGAAGCCGAGCTAAATGTGGACTACGCTGATCTGGTTACCTTTAAAAAGACCGATCGCTATGATTTCAATCTGACTAAATACACGAGCGAAGTAAGTTACTTTTCCCACGGTTCTATTCGAATGTGCTCAGCAATTAGTGGTTCGTCTACACGTTGAATCCACCGTTTCATCAACGGAGTTCCCTTTGTTTGTGGTGGTGAAACAGCAACACGAAGTGACGTCTTTCCAAGTGCCGGTGATTTTGAACAAAATGTGAGTGGTTCGCTTAATTCCTGACTACTTCTCAGTTTCACCTACAACAATGTTAGCCGAACCCTGTGCCCTATTAACGTGAACACGGAAGATTCATTGAGTCTGATTGTTGAAGTAACCACATTTTCCACCGAGCCTGTGAGTTACCGCTTTCGGGCGGCATTGGTTCCAAACTTTGATCTCATGTAAGTGTTGCGTTTCGTTTGATGAATTCTCAGTGCATCCAAACCCATACAAATGATCATTCGTCCTGCACAACCGGTCTATTTTCGATATCGATTTGCGCATGATTTGGACTCGGTGTCTGTCAAAGTTGCCTCGGATGATGATGTTTGTATGATTTTGTCACTGCAATCACTTCAGGTAATTGCGCATTGCGCATGAGCTCACTTCTTAGTGTCCAATTAACGATGGTTTGGACGCTGTTGAGGGCAGCGGGTTGTATCAGACGGTGACCAATTTGGGATCCCTTTCAACAAATGTAAGCGTTTTTCACTGGAATTTTGACTTAACTCTGAATATCCACGAAGTTTTGTTGTCGTTTTGGGTGCCCGACTACTGTATGATTGTGAAGGCATGGAAAACTTTACCTTATTTCAACTAGAGTTTGATTTACTCTCCTTTGATGTTGTTAGCTTCCTTCTATCGATGTTAAACATGTATGTATGTCTTCTTCATGTCTGTCTAGGCCTGGGCAACCTGACAGTATCGTAGCCCACGTGCAGTCTCTGACTGTACGGCACTTTGCCTCGATCAGGCTTGTGATTTCACACATAACACTTACGCACATGATAATTTCATATTTCACATCATATCATTTGGGTGTGTACGAGTGTGCAATTGTGCAGTACTTTTGTGTTGTGCAGCCAACGCCGTGATCATCATCATCATTGTGAAACACAAGTCTGGAGCCAGACAAAGTGTCAAGCAATATGAAATATGAAAAGCAGATAAGCAAGCGCGTGGAAAAGGGAAAGTAGGCAAGCTGAATATGCAAAAGCAAATACGCAAAAGCTGCTTGTTTTTGTAGCTTCACTGCGTGCGATTTTTTGTATATATAAAATGATACCGGATAAAAAATTATGACACACATGATAAAATACACTGGCGCCAGTGGATTCGGTTTGTAGCCATATCGCGTAAGGTTTCCAGCCAACTATTAGGTGGATCTTTTGGACCCCACCCAGGCAAACGAATACGCCCAACTGAGCCTAGCGCTACGATGAGTTTCTTCATCCCAACGCGCCACCCGATCGTTTCTCCCAGACTCTGCGAATTAGGCGCGGTACGGTAAACGGTGAGTAGGCATTCTTAAAACATGCCCCAACCATCGCAAACGAGCAAGCATCAGCATTTCTCTCAGTCTGTGGCCACCTGGTCCTACCACCCGCTTGCAGACATATATATTTGTAACACGATGCTGCCACCGAATGCGAGCAATCCTACGCAGTCAACGGGTATCAAAAAGAAAGTGCCGATGGACATCTTCCGCTCGGATAGACCAGGCTTCGCAGTCATAAATTAGTGCAGCACGCACCACTGCGTTGTACACTCGGCCTTTAGTATGGAGTGAAACATCGCGTCGACGCCACAAGTGGCGAAGGTTAGCTAACGCTGCTCCCGCTTTGCGAACACGATGTGAGATCTCCTCCTCGACACAACTGCCACCAGAGATACAACTGCCAAGGTAAATAAAGCTGTTGACCAGTTCAAGATTGACATCGCACACAGTTAGGTTTGGAAGAGAGCCACTCCAATCCTGTGTAAGTGTTTTACACTTGTTAGTGTAGTGATATGCATGCAGAAACACACAGGAGTCTCACTGCCATTCCTGTTTTCACTGTAATATCTGTCTGGGCCTGGAAACCTGACAGTGTCCTAGCCTAGATGTTTTTTGTGACTGCGATACTATGTCTGGATCAGACTTGGTGGTGGCTTTCTGTTTTGTCTGGAAGTGTCATCTTCAAGCTGGGAAATAACGTGCACTGCTGAACGTAGAGCATACCGATATTCTGCAAACCGCGCCGAACAACCGAGCTCTCTAAACCTCGTGGATGTGATTGTCACCCCCAATTCAGATTGCATCCTCATGTGAAGCCGCGTGGGTTTTGAGATTTCCATGCGCTTGCCATCAACATCCATCGTCTAGGCCTGGGGGACCTGATACTATCTCAGCCCTGTTGTGATCTGTTCCTGTGCGGCACTGTATGGATCAGGCTTGTGATTTCATAAATACATACACATGAAAATACAGCCTGATTCGCGTTATACAATCACTCCCACAAAGTTCACGGCAGTACACAGTACCCATCCGGGTGTTCGGTGTCTATGTGATATCCCTTTTGAAGTTGACATCAGCAATCACTCTTCCCCAAGTCGAAGCGAACGCCTTACACGAGTTGTCTAGAATTTTTGCACGCATGGTACCGAGAAACACGGGCTGTCATTTCTAAGCCTCAACCTAGTCCTCGATATTACCATGTTTAGAATATTGCAGATACTTTTGATTGTTTTGCAATCTGCCAGACAGCCGCCAAGATAAATTTAGCTTCACGAAGGGTTAATGATTGGTAATTATCATATCATCAGCGCCCAAAATCACTTGAATATTTTTGCTGCTCACTACAGGGCGGGTAATCGAAAACAAGCTACTACTGGCCCTACTCTTCCAACTGTTCCTCTCCCCCATCCACTCCTAACAACACTCCGTCTGTCAATCCCAGCTTTAGAAAAGACCGCGCTGAATATGTTGGAACATGCTTTATTCCAAAATTTACAGATTACTTTCTTAAACCACGGACCTCTGCTTACATAGGAGCTATGAATGGCAGAGCCTTCCGACAGACAGGCCATCAAGTTGCATTGGCTCTTTCCTTAGATAGTCTATCTATTGATATTTGCTGTTTATCGGAAACGCGCTTATATGATCCGTCTATTATTGCTTTACAACGACCTTTCACTCAAAGTCACCTCCACAAGTGGCATCAGACAAAGTTTTCCGATTTCTCCGTCTCTTTTCAATTTTTTTAATTTATGCCATCATGGAATTATGAAACGTAGGAGCCATAGCTTTCGGACTTCACATAATGCCTGGTGTCAATCTTCTTGACTTGGACTATGCTGATGATATAGTTCTGCTCTGCGACTCGTACAGAGATACACAGGCGATACTTAACAAGCTGCTTAGTTTTGTGCCCGAATTTGGAATGCGTTTTGCACCATCCACGTGGTACTCTGGCGCAAAGCTAGCGGTTTCATGCATAAAGAGTCCACTCTCATAGTCTGCGCTTGGGCTGCCGTCAATTTCTTTCCGCCAGAAATCCTGGTAACACCTCATAACCAGTAGCAATCAAGATAGCGCAGCGTAATATGTGCTGCAATGTTGGATTGCACATACCCGATTCTGGCAGTGTCACACAGTGATAGCCAGTTGAAATAGTTTGCCCAGGCCTAGAAAGAAAAGGAAAACGTCAGCTCAGAACTGGCTGAAAATCCATTTTTGGGCATGACCTGCGTAATCCAGTTTTACTACACGATTGCACATCAATGCAGCTTATGATACGGCAACTGCTCTTGCGAATGAACCCACCTTAAAATCTGTTTCAATTGGCGGCAACTTGTCGTCGCTTTTAGGTAGCCTTTCCACACGGATGTGCACGCGTGTGATCTGCAGTTAAATTGGTTTGTCACCGGCAGTGAGATGTAAGCTGAAACAAAATGGAGTCTCACTACCATCTTTATTCTCTATTGCTCGTATCTGTCTAGGCCCTGGCAACCTGACAGTATCTTAGCCCACGTGCAGTCTATGGATGTCCGACAGTGTGTCTTTATTTGGCTTGCGATTTCATACATGCATATACCTTGTCACATTGAACGATAAACAGGGGCTGCGATGCTCGCATTTTGTATCTCTTCACCGAAAATTTCAATTGTTTTGACGTCCAAGACGAAGGCCATGGGTCTTTTTAGTTTGTTTCCGTATCTGAATTGGCCCCATGTGCTAATTATTTCACATTTTCGTTTCACTGATGTGCAATCGTGCAGTATTTTTGTGCTGTACGGCTAACATCGTGCTAAATTGATTGGCCAACGGTAGTGAGCTGCATGCTGAAACACGCTGGAGTCTCACTACCATTTCTATTTTTATTTACCCCCTCATATCTGTCTAGGCCTGGGCAACCTGACAGTATCTTAGCCCACGTGCAGTCTCTGACTGTGCGGCACTTTTCCCGGATCAGGCTTGTGCTTTCATACCATACCATACCATACTTCTGTGATGCGCAGCTAACACGGTGCTAGCTTGATTATCCACCTGTAGTGAGCTGCATGCGAATACTCGCTGGAGTCACACTGCCATTGCTATTTTCCTTGGACTTCTCTATCTATGCCTGGGCAACCTGACGGCATCTTAGGCCAAGTGCAGTCTTTGACTGTGGGGCACATTGCCTGGATTAGGCTTTTGATTTCATACATACATACATACATGTTTGAAAAAAGTGCTGTTTCATGGATTGGATGGTGAGGTCGCTTTGTGCTTCGAATGTTTATCAGCTACCTTATGCGCACAGCTGGGAGCTTAAGCTTGTCTCCAAAACATCAAGCAGACATATGTGCAATCATGCAATACTTATGTACTGCGCAGCTAACGCCGTGCTAGCTTAATTTGCCCCTGGTTTACATCCGGAACCACGCTGGTGTCCCACTGTCATTGCTATTTTCATTCTCGTATCTGTCCAGACCTGGACAACTTGACTGTTTTAGTACAATCTATGACTGTGCAACACTTTGCCTGGATCAGGCTTGTGATTTCATGCATGATTCATGTACATTTATCCCACATATTCTTCAAGTTATCATCCGTATCGATTTTTGATCACTTGTCGTGTTTATGCTTGCCACATGCCACACGCTTCTTTTCAATCTTCTCCAGATCGTTATAGAACTCCGCGGTTTACAGAGCGCGCGAAAAACGTGACGTTGGTGGTTTTGCCCGCTCCGAATCGTAAGCGTTTTCATCATGCTTGACTTTGTTATCTTTTTTATTTCTCACCTTGGGTCACGCGACCGTGCTTATCTGTGGTTACATCACCGCGAATCGATAAACGTAATTATTATGCTCGTCTTTCCCCGTTATGTTTGTCCCACTGTTGTCGACATCTATTTTACACAACGAAGTGATCGAGAGCCTCCCAAAGGTTGTCATAGCCGGGGGTGGCAATGCGGATAAGCTCCCACCGTCTATAGAATGCTCCCATATGGCATGCGTCATAAATAGCCTCTGACAACCAAATCCAGCTTCTGGCCTGCACCAATGGCTCCCCGAACCCGGCGGAACTGCTTCTACCAACAGGAGAAGGGGTGAGGGCGAGTTACCGGTTTGCTTGGGGCAGATGGAGCTCGTTAGCTTGGGAGGGCATTTCATCTAATGGAAGAAAAACCCTTTTTCAAACCTCAGATGCCTTGTAGGATACCCGATCGCGGGAACGGCTTCGGGAAAAAAACCCTGAGTAAAAATCTGAAACAGAGTCTGGCAGACGGTAAGTTGGTGCACACCACCTCTTTCTGGCAACTCCCTGCTGCCTTGTAGGTTGCACTTGGTTGTGCATAGGCTAGAGAAGCTGACTCGAACAAACGCCGAGTGGTGCTGGGGACGCCGCTTTGTACCCAAATTCCCAAGACTCGTCCTCCAACAGGTTATAGTCGCGCAAAAGTAAAAGTAAAGTAAGTAAAACGCAAACCACCAGTTTTTGATATCGCAGACCTGGCCATTATCACCACGTGGACAGCTCAACAGCTTACAACCATGACGAAAGAAAATCCTAAATGGCGGTGAAGGGCTGGACGTGATAGCTAGGGAATCTATAGCAAAATAAGAACATACAAACAGTGATAAGGCGCTTACACCTCGAATGGAACATGCATTCAATCGAGTAAAGCGGCATCACCATGAAAGATTCCTTGCGGTTTTCACTGACACACTTTCATCGTCACTCAACTCGGCTGGTTATAACAAGATCCAAGAAGTTGCTTACCGAAACACTGTCAAGGAACACAGTTTCTAGACAAGCTCAACCGTCATTAGCCATCGCGATATTGGATCGCAGGGACCTCAGCCTGGCGTCTCAAAAGAATCCGTTTTAGTAGTCGGTGGTCCAGTGTCAGCCAGCGTAACGTGTGCAGTTGATCTGCTTCTCTTGATCAACAAAGCTACCGAAGAGGTTATTGGGGAGAGCATCGTTGTGTAAAAATGTTGTGGAGACATTGGTTGTCGGATACTTAGAGACGCCGAATGTGATCATTACGTAAGGTTCAAGTTTCGCTACCTCATAGTAATACTGTCGCTTTGTAGATTCTACAGACAGTCCCTTCTGACGCCAGAAGCTGACCACGGTTGCCAAATCCTACGAATGCTTTAGAAAAGCCTTCCGAAACCTCGTCATTAAACGATGTAGGATTATTGATACAACTACGTAAAACGAACTACAGCTTCAATCACGACCGACCACCATTTTATAACTTGTTGTTTTAATCGACCCATGAACGTCTCCATTACGTCCTTCGCATGTGTTGATTGCTTGCCGGCAGTTCACGTCCTTTCAGGAGGCACATATTAAGTACAGTCATCGCGCTGTTTTGTTATTTTACAACTTTCGCTCTCTCGTTTCTTTGACGTCCCCCTTTCCCATACACTTATTTACCATTTTTTTGCTTCGACAGGCTGGGATTACATCCTTCCAATCGCACTGGCGTTCGGCTTTTTTCTACTAATCTACCTCGGTGCCATGATTCTCATATGCATCTATCACCATTCACGGTAAGCGATTGAACTGCTCCTGTTTGTTGATTGCACAGCAGTGTTCAGCATCAGTTGCTGTTGTAAGTTGCACGGATGTGCAGTCGTGCAGTACTTCGTGCTGTGCGGCTAACATCGTGCTAAATTGATTGGCCAGAGGTAGTGAGCTGCATGCTGAAACAGGCTGGAGTCTAACTACCATTTCTTGTTCTTTTTGCATTCTCATATCTGTCTAGGCCCGGCAACCTGACAGTATGTTAGCCCACGTGCAGTCTCTGGCTGTGCGGCACTTTACCTGAATCAGGCTTGTGCTTTCATATGCTGTTGTAACCTTCATCATCATCATCATCATCATCATCATCATCATCATCATCATCATCATCATCATCATCATCATCATCATCATCATCATCATCATCATCATCATCATCATCATCATCATCATCATCATCATCATCATCATCATCATCATCATCATCATCATCATCATCATCATCATCATCATCATCATCATCATCATCATCATCATCATCATCATCATCATCATCATCATCATCATCATCATCATCATCATCATCGTCATCATCATCATCATCATCGTCATCATCATTACCGTCATCATCATTGTCGTCGTCGTCATCATCATCATCATCATCGTCGTCGTCATCATTACCGTCGTCATCATCATCACCTTCATAATCAACATCATCATCATCACCACCACCATCATCATCATAGACAGCATTGCATCGTTAGCATGTACCGAGTGCTTAACTCCCATGAGATTAGGTACATCCGCACTGGAATAAGGTGGCTACACCACAAATCAAACACGCATTCCATGACGTTTTGACCACAAGCAACGCAGCATGTATGTATGTAAGCTGTATGCTGAATCACGCTGGAGTCTCACTACCATTTCCTGTTCTTTTTCTTCCTCATATCTGTCTAGGCCTGGGCAACCTGACAGTAACTTAACCCACGTGCAGTCTATGACTGTGCGTCACTTTGCCTGAATCAGGCTTATGCTTTCATGCGATAACATGGCATGAAAGCACAAGCCTGATCTAGGTAAAATGCCACGCATTCTTTGACTGCACGATATGCAAAAGCACAAGCCGGATCCAGGCACAGCACACTGCACGGTCATAGACTTCACGCGGGCTAATATACTGTACTACTTACGTTTACTTTTGTGCGGCTTTCTCCACAAGTGCATTAGTCGGCTTCATTGATGTCTCGAATCACGTCAGCCTTCTCGCGTCGATTGGAGGCGAGATTGTTGTAGAACGTAATGCAGTCACGTTCCTACCTTCGAACGCCATAGACGGTACGCAGTCCCTTAACCGCATTGTCGCCTTGGCTCGAGGACGATTTTCCTGAGCGCTGAGTCTGTCTTTCGGGAACAGGGCCAACCCACTGCAGTCTTTGCCGTTGGACGTGAACGGAAAGCGGAGGTATTCTGTTACATTGTCCCCGAACGTCTGCGTTAGATACCCGATCAGTATACCCTACGCCCAACATTATCCTAAAGCACCAATGGTCAAACGCTTCTAAAGATTGTACCTCCTGTGACCTCAACGACCACGTCTCTTATCCATTACGCAGGGCAGGTCGGATGGCTGCTTGGTCGTGAGGCTGATCCCGGGCCAGGTTGCCCAGTCCTAGACAGAGGTTACGCTGTATCAACCCTTGCGAGCACCATATTGGTTCTTTCCACCAAACACAATTACGAATGTTGCACGTATATGTATTCGTACAGTACTTTTATGCTGTGCAGCAGTAAGCTGCGTGGTTCCAAAGGTTGCCATAGCCGGGGTTGGCAGTGGGGATAAGCTGCCACTGTTTATAAAGTACTCCCATATGGCGCGCGTCTCAAATAGCCTCTGACAAACAAGTCCAGCTTCTGGCATGCACGAGTGACTGCCCGAGCCCGGAGGAACTGTTTCTACCAACAGGAGAAGGGGCGTGACTGGCGCCTGAAAACCAGTTTGCTTTGGGCAGATGTAGCTCGTTAGCCTGGGAGGGAATTTCATCTAAGGCAAGGAAAACCCTCATTTTCAACCTCCGCTGCCTTGCGGGATACCCGATCGCGGGAACGGCTTCGGGAGAAAACCCTGAAACGGTTAGTTGGTGCACACCACCTCTTTCTGGCAACTCCCTGCTGCATTACAGGTCGCACTTGGTTATGCAAAGGCTAGAGAAGCTGACTCGAACAAACGCCGAGTGGTGCTGGGTACGCCGCTTTGTACCCAAATTCCCAAGAATCTTCATTGAAGCCGACTCATCCTCCAGGATGTGATAGTTACACAAAAGTAAAAGTAAAGTAAGTAAGCTGCGTGTGCGAAACACCCTGGAGTCTTACTGCCATTGCTATTTTCCTTCCCCATATCAGTCTAGGCCTTGGCCACCTGACAGTATCTTAGACCACGTGCAGTCTTTGACTATGCGGCACATTGCCTGGATTAGGCTTGTGTTTTCAGACATATACACAATTGCATAATCCTTGTCCAAGTAGTAGTAGTAGTAATAATAATAATTGTAATCATCATCACACTCTTTCGATTCAGCCATCATCTATTCTTACCACTTCTCGGTTTCACCTAACCGTCACAATCCTAGTGATTCTGTGTTCGAACATCGTGGTTCGTAGCACGAACCCAATACAACAGTGGCATTCAAGTATTCACTTGTTTTCCACTTCTCCACTGTTTCAAGGCTCACTGAACCTAATCTTACTGTCTTCACCTAATGACGGCAAACAGCCAGAAACCGGTAGTGGAGTGTAATTTCGGGGAATGTGAGCAACACATTACTTTGGTCATCCATAAGCGCCTTGAGTGCTTGACCACGAATCACCGTGATTCTGTGTTTGAACATCATTTTTCGTTGTACGAACCCAATGCAACAGTGGCATTCAAGTATAACCTTGTTTACCATTTATCCACTGTTTCAAGGCTCACTAAACCTGATCTTACTGTATCCACCTGATGACAGCAAACAGCCAGAAACCGGTAGTGGAGTGTAATTATAAACCTTCCCCAAATGCATGTCAGATGTAATCAACACCGAAAATCCCTCGTTTATCCGTGCTCTTGATCACGTGGTCTAACCAACGCCATTATTGAATCGATCCATCACGCTAATTCAGCCCTCATTGCCGAACAAAGTTTATTTCGATATACGCTAAACACTGGGTGCACGTGTTTGGCAACGTTTTTTTTTCTCGTTTTGCGTTGAAAATTCAGCGACGTCGTTTTGCGTTCTTTGTGTTTCCAGTTTACATGATTCATAGCTCGATGACTGTGCGCCGTCAGGTGAATAGATCCGTGCTGGGGTTCCTCTAAAGTATCCCTTCTCTATATTTACGTAGAAGTTGGAGTTTAGCTGACCTTGAACGCGACCCAATCAAACGCTGTCTAACTTCAAAACCTGTTTCTGCTCGCTGAGTACAAACAGTCCGAAATTGGTAGTGGCTCATTATTACTCAATAATGTTCTAAGGAAAGCCTTAGCTGCTCTGGTGGGCGCAGGTGTTGCACTTCTGCCGGGTGAGAGAGCTACCGATCTAGAATATGCGGATGACATCGCACTTCTGGGAAATGACCCTCATATAATGCAGCAAGTCCTGGACCGCCTGGCACTTGAAGCTTTGCGCCTAACAATTAGAAAACACTTACCCAGGACTGGAGCGGCTCTCTTCCTAACCTAACTGTGTGCGATGTGAATCTTGAATTGGTCGACAGCTTTGTTTACCTTGGCAGTTGTATCTCTGCTGGCGGTTGCGTCGAGGACGCGATCTCACATCGTGTTCGCAAAGCGGGGTGCAGCGTTTACTAACCTTCGCCATATGTGGCGTCGATGCGATGTTTCACTCCATACTAAAAGCCGAGTGTACAACGCAGTGGTGCGTGCTACACTCCTTTATAGCTGCGAAACCTGGTCCATCCGAGCGGAAGACGTCCGTCGGCCTTCTGTTTTTGACACCAGTTGCTCGCATTTGGTGGTAGCATCGCGTTACAAATATAGATGTCTGCAAGCGGGTGTTAGGACCAGGTGACCACGGTCTGAGAAAAAATGCTGATGCTTACTCTTTTACAATGGTTTGGGCATGCTTTAAGAGTGCCTCCTCACGGTTTACCCTACCGCGCCTTATTCGCATATTCTGGTAGAAGTTGGCAGAAACGATCAGCGATTGTCACATAATCAGCAAGTAACATTACTTATTTTAGACGATTTCAACCGGTCTCCACTTTATCTCAAGGATGATCACTCCCCACAGACGCCCGAATTCCAATTTAGAGAGGTATTCGATTTAGTCCCCTCATACAGCCATGTTCACGAATGCACAATGCGAAATGGCTCTTATCGCCCCCTCCTTCTTGGACTTGGTGTTAACATCGGAAGAATCATCTGTTGAAGAGATCGGATTCCAGGCTCTACTGGGTCTTGGTGGCCATTCAGCACTTGCCAAAATACCTCCACGTGGTGCCAGCTGTGTGGGCTCGGTTCTCCGAGCTCAGCGAAAGGTTCGGCGGTGGTGTCTGAGGGTGTGGTGGGTTTTCGCCGGACAAGCATTCTCCCTATAAAAAGCCGCAAAAATCCAATGATGACATCACGACGCGGCGGATGTGACTCGCCGCTCCAAAAGTCACTGCCCCTTGTCCTATCCAAGGACATTGTATGGTGCACAGGCCAAAACTGCAGTCACCAACCTATCAACGGGGTTATCGGGCTCCGAACTGGAAATTCCCAGAAAAGGGCGTATGAAACGCTTCGTCGGTCACCGGCCACCGATAGGTGCGAACCTCTCTCGCTCCACTGCCTTGTGGGTAAAGGCTCGGGGTGGGACTCCCTAAACGAAATCTCCCCTACTTCGGTGTAGGCAACCGGGTAGTATCATGCCTACGTTCAACGATGACGATGATGACAACGCTTTGTACCCCCCTTCTCGCTTTGTACATCTCATTGCTTATGTTGAACGGCACTATATCTGTATCAGATTGTGCAAATATAATAATATAATATAATTCAGCACTTGTGTTCGAGTATGTTTACCGTACTAAGCGATAGTTCAATCAGAATTGGGTGTCTCACCATATAAGTAAATTGACACTGAATGAAACACTGATGACTATTCTGTTTTGGTAGTAGACTGATTACAGTATACCTGTCTCACAATGGAACGGACTTTTGCCATTTCTAAAACTGAAGATTCACGTAAACTCCCAGATCGTTCTCAAAAGATCCGAGCATGACGTTCGTTTTGCTATCCAAAACAGAGCAAAAAGTAGATAGCGTTTCAATGAGCAGCGTAGTTGCCACATAAAGCTGGTAATACTTTTACTACTGGGCAACATTTTTGCTTGATCCGTAAAAAATTGTCCTAACTGAAATGCACTTATTGATGCTGCTGCTAATACAAATTTACCCGGATATATTCGCTGTTTGTAATGGTGCGAAACTGACTGAATCTGCTTTAGAATCGTTAGATACCCTGGTAGATTAGTACTTCAAAATGGAAATGACCTTGGAGATTGGATTGGAGTAGAAGACTAATAAGCGCGCCATGCTGTTTACAACATTTTCGGGGATTATGAATGTTCAATAGTGGGGGTCTGGTCTTCCCCGCTGCGAAAGCTATCGACCTCTGTAATGAAATTTATCACAAGGCACAACCTCTACCTTGTTTCGTTTTATTTCTTCCAGCGATAAATTGAAACTCTTCTTACCAGGTGAGCGTTCTTTTTGGTGCACATGTTTCGTGTTCTCTTGTACCATTTGTTTGGATCAGCTGTGATAATCGATTTTCTGGTTTGTGACCTTCATAAACTGTCGTGAGTTTGAGTGATCGAACCAGAATTGATGCACCCATTGTGATACTCTGTTTCCAAACGTTTTTTTTGTTTTATACTATTTGCTCGGCCAAATACTCATATAAAAGTGGTCTTGGAATGTATTGCTTAAACAAATAGACGGATTGGATGCTTCGAATGTCTTTTTTAATGATCTCAAGCAACCTCATACATACAGGTGGAGTAATGGTTGTTGGCCTCCTTTGCTCGCCGGCGGCTTGATCTATGTTCAGCTTTCGAAAACAGTATTTAATCTTTACCAGCTTGAAGGGTACGCTTTACACAGTGCCTCCAAGGTCTTTTGATCCCAACATACGTAGCTTGAATATTTCCACTATCCGCTGCTTTTTGGATATTAATGCTAATTTTAGTCCAATATCATTTTCACATTATCTAGCACTCTGCTGGACTTTATTTCTAGGTGCTGTACGAAGTCATATGTTTTCATCTGCCTTCATTCGTTTGAACTTCAGTTTTCTGAAGCCGACTCATCATCATCATCACAGACAGCATTACACCGGTAGCGCGTACCGAATGCTTAACTGCCACACAACCATGAAACAGTAAAAGCCTAAAAGATGGGGAAGGGTGGGACTTAAATAGCTACGGATTCTATAGAAGAGTAAGCACAAACGAACTGGGAAGAGGTGCCTACACCTCGAATGGAACATGCATTCAAACACGTTTCGTGAACGAGTAGAGCGACATCAGCATGGCAGTTTCCTTGCGGCTTTCACTGTCATGCATCATAACAAGCTTTTCTCGTCCCTCCGCTTGACAACATACAAAGCTAAGCAAACACTCCAAGAAGATGCTTAGTACAAGACCGCTATTGAACACGGTTTCGGGACATATCCTGAAGCGTAACTAGCCATTGCGATGTCTGATCGCGAGGACACCAACCTGGAAGACGCGCTGCGCCGACTTGAGAAAGCTTACTAGCAAGGGTTTTTAACTGCCTATGTCATGTGACGGTTTGGCCACCCCAAGATTTACACCAATCAGGATGTGGCGTCGCAAAAAGAATCCGAAACCGATTCGAGTGGCGTTGTCTTGTTGAACTCGGCTGTGAAGGCTCTTGGAAATCGCACAGCTAGATTAGGCACGCACCCGCGCGAAAGACGTCTATCCTTGACGGAAATCTGGTTTTGGGAAGCTTCAGTTTTTTCACAAACCAGTGAATGGCTATTGTCACAATGTCTGCTCGCTTAACGAGAATAAGATCAAACCGATTCCGATGCTTCGACCGAAGATGTTTACAAGACTTTTTGGTGTGGCTTTGTTTGGACACAAAAACTAAACTGTGTGCATAGTTGCAAGGGGTGTTGTCCATTTTCATTTGTTCTACCTACTCCGAACTCACCCTCAGGCAGTCGGGGCTCATCAGAACCGTTGCCTTTACAAACATGTGTAATCTTTTTCCGTTAGCATACTAGCGTCTGGTAGCGTCGTCTCTTGCAGGGCAGCCACGCCGACCTTCAATTTTCATAGCGAATGATTAATAATAACTAATTTTCTTACGTCTCTGATGTTCGAGATATCGTCATAAAATCCAGGCAGCGTGCACTAGTCTTTCTAGGGTCCCAGTTTCAAAGCTGAGCTTCCTGTGTTGGCCGATACTCCCCAAATTCGAGCGATTAAAGACGTAACTGCTCGACGGGGTTTCCTTTGAGTCTTCTAGTTATCCAAATCAATCGTCTATTTCTACTTCCTTAACTGGATTCTGCTCATCAATTGGAACCAGCACTGAGCGGAGGTCATCTTGTTTTGGTTACCGATGGCCCCTTCCAGGCGTAAAGTCGCTGACAGTTTGTACGACTATTGCTTTGCTTGCTTGCTTAATCCCTTGAGTTCCTGGAGGAACATAGGGCCTCGGCAACTTGTCTCCAGTTTGGTCTGTCCATAGCAGCTAGTTTGATGTCGTTCCAGTTAAGTCCACACTTGCGGATTTCCTCTTCACACGTGCGTTCCAAGATAGCCTTGGGCGTCCGACCCGTCTCTCCCGATTGGGTTCCATTAAGAGCATGACGCGTGATGTCATCATAAGGTTTTCGCAAGCTGTGCCCAACCCATCTCCGCTTTCTTCTACTGATCTGCTGGGCGATCGGGTCCTCAGCAGCAATCTGCCACAGGTCTTGATTCCTTATCTTTATCGAGCGTCAACTGTGTTGTTTTGACGCCCGCTTCCTTGTAAATTCTCAAATATTCCTCTTGAACTGGCCTTTAGAAACCTCCACTTCCAAAAGCAGCTCGCTTTCACTAATACCAAACGCATTACGTCGTTCGTGAACAGCAAACTGTTTCACTCGGAACGCCATTAACTTTAATCGGGAACTTGATATGCCTACGTCTTGATGGTACTTGTCTGAGCAACACTGATCACACGTTTTATCGCTAAAAATGAGCACATAAAACGACATTTTGAACGTCGGTTTAGTCCGCACATTGCGCATTCTGGTCATCGCTAAGCACTCTGAGCACTAGGTCTTAGATTGTAGATGCGTCGTTCGTCTTCGTGCATTTATCAATTACGTTTTTCGGTCTAATATTCATCCATTCGATAAGCGATCGCACGCTGCAGCTCATCATCGTCATGTGTAAGCCCGCAGCCATATTTAAAATTCTCTTCTGCCTTCGGTTCAAAGTGTAATCGTACAATAGTGGTCAACATCCAGTCAATCTCCCGATTTCATCGAAACCAATCTATCTATTCATAATTCATTGGCGATTTCCGAAGGGTAAAACGATGAACTCGAAGACATCCCTCGTCCCCACATATCCCCTTCAAAGGAGCATGTGATTCAGTCGATCGATATGCCTTGCTTTGGATATGATGGCAATGGAGGCGTCTAAGTATGGGCTGTTCTTCTCGCCAAGCAAGAGTAAAGTGCTCCTTTAGGACTGGTCTGGTGAACTGCCAAATTTTGCTATAAATGATCTGATTCTCGATCATGTTGAGCAGTTCAAATACCTAGGAAGTCTGGTGGTTGCTGGGGGTCGGATAGAGAAGGAAATCACGTCCAGAATTGCTAAAGCCAGAATGGCATTCGCTCAACTTAAGTGCCTCTGGAAGAGACGTGATTTAAGCTTGGGAATCAAAGGACGGATATATTCCACCTCGGTAAGGACAGTATTGCTATACGGGAGTGAATGTTGGACAGTTCGCTCAGAAGATGTTAGGAGGCTTGAGGTTTTCGACCTACGTTGTTTGCGTAGGATTGCTCACGTACGGTGGTAACACCACGTTTGCAATTCTGAGGTCAGGCGCCGCGTCTTAGGAAGCAACGGCACTAGTGTTCATACAGCCATTAACCGACGTCGCCTCCGCTGGTTGGGGCACGTCCTGCGCATGAAACCCGAACGGTTACCACGCTGAGCGCTTTATGCGTCAGCTGGTACAGACTGGAAAAAAGTGGCTGGCGGTCAGCCACTAACATGGAAGAGTGGCTTGAAAAGGCTCACTTCTGGTTTAGCTAGGGTTGGACGAGCGCGCTTGCCTGGATGGGGTGCAAGAGAAGGTGAGAGTGTATGGCTCGACACATTGGCAACGATGGCAATGAACCGACATCAATGGAAAGAGTGCATCATCTCTATTACTCCCTGACATTTTCCTGTCGTTCAAAAACTTAATTCAAAAAATGATGTGTGTAAATGGACAAAAAATACCCACTGTTCCCCTCTCACTGTTTCTACCTGATTTGTACCCCTACTCGCTTT
>JACCGJ010004550.1:0-16826 GCA_013407085.1 Atriophallophorus winterbourni
AACCATACTTTTTTAATGTCTAGACCGAAAGACCGAAATATCTTATACAGTCTAACACATGGTGTATATGTATGTATGAAAGCACAAGCCTCGTACTGCCAGGTTGCTTAGGCAGCGTGTTTTCGAGTGCAGCTCAGTACCAGTGACAAATCAATTTACCACGATATGAAATTGATTTGATTCACCCATTACTTTAGTTTATGTTCAACTACTCACTGAAGCACGATGTGGAATTCTATTATTGTTGTTGTTATCCAAAGATTGACACAACGATCCGATCTATCCCCACGTCAATCATACAATGAAATTTCCCTGGTTTTCCATTTGTTGCTGTTGTAGCAGTGCACAAGGTCATTGTCTGTTATTACTATTTATTGCAATCGATAAAATCAACTGCAAGGGTTGCTCAGGAGTATATATTGGGTAAAAATCCAGAAAAGACAGTATTAGGATAAATGAACACAAAAATCGAATCGGTAAGCAGCCACGCAATTCCAGTGAATATCAATCACTGATAAGAGATTCAACACTAGCTGGGCACGGGTCATATCGTTGATCTTGATAACGTAGAAGTGATAAGGCGGAGAATAAAACCATACATGGAACGACTTCACGCTGAGGCAGTTGAGATAACAAAGGCTGGTAAGAATGCAGTCAATAAGGTAGATGAGGCTGATATCATCACAGTCTGCCGTCCGGTTCTGCAGCGGATAAACATTAACAAGCGTAACCCCTAGTGCGCGCACCAAGCTAATCGGTCAGCAGATGTCATTCATACCTGCCAAGATCAAAACAATTAAGGGATGGGTGGTGGTTCGTCAGTTGATATTGAACGCGCCCGTCTATCTTAACGAGCGCAGAACCCACCATGGACTGCAGTTCTTAACTAGCTTACGCTTGGTCAGGTGAATAAAATTTAAGCTTGATATCTGTTCGGACTGACAACCTTGGTCTGACGAAGCTTCTGAGTCAGAAGCGAAACGTTAACAATAAACTACTCTCACCGACCTATTACCTTAGTTTACGTTCAACTACTTACTGACGCACTACGCGGAATTCTAGTATTCTTGTTGTTATCCAATCGAAGTTTGACACAGCGATCCGATCTATCCCTCACGTCAATCATACACTCAAGCGGCCTTTCAAATTTCCATGATTTTCTATTTGTTGCTGTTGTGGCAGTGCATAAGGTCATTGTTGTGCTTTCTGTTATTACTGTTTATTGCAATCGATTTTGGGCTAAGGTCATCTTTCTCGTGTGCAGAAAAGCTCCTGCGGCGCAGCCCGAAACCAACGCGTTCAAACCCAAATTGATGAAACTCACTGTCAGACGGGAGTAAACCGATTATTATTATTATTATATCGCTGTATTTGTTCATATTTTTACTTTTTTATGAAGCCAGTTTTAATCATATAAATAAAACATTGATGTTTTGAATAAATGTGTTCTGGTCCCCCAGCTGATTAAAACAAATCAATTTGATAAATATGCATGTATAATTTAGAATAAAGAATCGAAGGTATCGTGTAAGGGAACACAGCGATATGAGGACGTAGCTCACAGATAATTCGCCGTGGTCTTTTCACGTATTTTTGCGCCAATAGGGTTGTCGATCAAATCACAATGACGCCAATTCCGGAGGCAGTTCCAGTTGGGTGAGATCACGAAAGTGGAGCAACATTGCCATCATTTTTGTCAGACGAGGTACGGTGGAGGATGTTGCGGAATAGCTGTTAGAATTTCCAGTCGCGGATGTCTTTGCATCCTCGGAGCCTTCCATCACCTCACCAGACCCCTCAATGTAACGAAGGATGGCACGGTTCAGTGAACCCGCTACCAATTCTGCATGTTGTGGTCCAAGCAAACGCCCGTAAATACTTTGCACTGGGTCGTCGAATGCGAGTAGAGCCATGGTGTTTTGCATTTCGTTGAGCAGTTGCGGGTGTTCGGAGAGGCGCTTCGCTACAGGGTCGGCAAGATATGATTGGGCGAATACGAGAGCTTCTTCGAGGCGTCTGTTCCTAATGAGTTCCAACATTTGGAGTTGGCGAAGCTGAATGAAATGAAAGTGTAAATGGTTCGTGTGGTGAAACTGTGAGAATGTCTCGACCAAGCACGAGGCAATAATTTTGAAGGGATGTCTCAGTAGCGACCGATCAATAATATACTCAATAATTCTGAGTAATCTAGCGCAGCGACAACTAATTCGTTTCATAACGGTAGGATTCCAATGGGAAAATGAAAAGTTAAATAACTTCAAATAATTGGACTGCAGCTACGGGTTTGGTATGACTATTCAATCTGTATCCACTTAATTTATACATTGGCGGTACATCTGCAACTAATATTTTGCATAAGAATCCTTTCTGAATTGATCATAACGGGAAAACGAGTTGATAATATGAGTTTGTGATAAACCATGACTGCATTATGAGTCTATTCTGCAAGAACTATACGGATATAAGGTCAATTAAGGATTTTGATATATATTATGGTATTGAAGCACGAGTCTGATCCAGGCTAAGTGCCGTACAATCAGAGACTGCACGTGGGCCAAGATACTGTCAGGTTGCCTAGGCGTAAACAGATATCAGAAGGGAAATAGAAAACAGTCTATATAGTAACACCACCGTCAAGTGTCGGGTCGTTTTTCATACGTTTTCAGTTTAAGAATGATATGTTAAACAACGGTTCATTCATGCTGTATGCTTGTACATTAATTACGATGTGTTAAATGAAACCGATACACAAATTCTTAATCATAGCCTGCCTAGAAATACTCACTTGAAAATAAATGAAAGGATTTTTGTCAAACAGTTCGGGCCACAGCCGGTTAACCTTTTCGATAACTTCCTCGATTCGCCTACGCAAAACGGCTTCACGGATCCACATTCGGTCAACTAGACTTTCGCCAGAAATACGCATTTCGGTTAAAGGCTCATGTATTCCTGTTTCGCGGCTAAATTTCTCTGCGGCATCTTTATAGCCTTCAACCACTAAATATTCTAAAATCAACCTGTTGATTTCCTGTCGGGTCAAGCTCAAGCCGTCGTGGTGGTCGATCGCTCCCAACGCCTGAAGAGGAACAGCTGCTGGAATGAACTCCGACATGGAATCAGACTTGCCAGCTGCAGGGGTATTAGAGTCGCTTGCTTGTCCGCTTGAGTGGGGAGTAGTCATGCTGTAAAAATGATTGAATTTTCATTATTCACGCACAAGCATAAGTTAATAATGAGGTTGCACCGAACAACGCGCAATGATATAAAATGGAAAGCCCAGGTGTGTTTTGTAATTTGCACAAAATTGCTAATGTTTGTACCTCCATGTTGTAGAACTCATTTTGGAAAATATTGGCTCTGGAATCGGTTAAAATTGATCGGTCAGATAGACTTCAAATGAGCTAAGATACCGAAGAATAAAATGGCTTTATTCGTTTACACGAATTTTCAGCAAACTGTCGCCCATTTCTAGAGACATTTACGAAAGAGATAGAGGTAATGATGTTCCAGTGTGTACTGGGCTGCGCTTACTTGTCTGTGAATAACATTTAACAGGGTGCTATCCGTGCAGAATAAGTAATGCACAATTTTGCATCCGTCATCATGAAGCACAAGTCTGAAGCCAGACAAAGTACCAAGCAATATGAAGCAGGAAAAACTGATAAGCAAGCGCGTGGAAAAGGGAAAGCAGGCAAGCGGAATACGCAAAAGCAAATGCACAAAAAAGCAGCTGGTTTTTGTAGTTTCACTGCATGCGATTTTTTGTTTTGTTTTTGTTTTTTTGTGTTTTTATGCAAAATAATACCGGATAAAAAATATGACACACATAATAAAATACACTGGAGCCACTGACATCGGTTTGTAGCCATATCGCGTAAGGTTTCCAGCCAACTATTAGGTGGAGCTTTTGGACCCCACTCAGGCAAACGAATACGCCCAACTGAGCCTAGCGCTACGGTGAGTTTCTTCATCCCAACGCGCCACGTCATGGACTGGCCACCCGATCTTTTCTCCCAGCTTCTGTCAGGCTCTGCGAATAAGGCGCGGTACGGCAAACGGTGAGTAGGCATTCTTAAAACATGTCCCAACCATCGCAAGCGAGCAAGCATCAACATTTCTCTCAGTCCGTGGCCACTTGGTTCTAACACCCGCTTGCAGACATCTATATTTGTAACACGATGCTGCCACCGAATGTGAGCAATTCTACGCAGGCAACGGGTATCAAAAACAGAAAGCCGACGGACATCTTCCGCTCGGATAGACCAGGTTTCGCAGCCATAAAGGAGTGTAGCACGCACCACAGCGTTGTACACTCGGCCTTTAGTATGGAGTGAAACATCGCGTCGACGCCACAGGTGACGAAGGTTAGCAAACGCTGCTTTGTGAACACGATGTGAGATCTCGTCCTCGACACAACCTCCAGCGGAGATACAACTGCCAAGGTAAACAAAGCTGTCGACCAATTCAAGATTGACATCGCACACAGTTAGGTTTGGAAGAGAGCCGCTCCAATCCTGGGTAAGTGTTTTACACTTGTTAGGCGCAAAGCACATGCCATACCTTGAAGCTTCAAGTGCCAGGCGGTCCAGTGCTTGTTGCATTATATGAGGGTCATCTCCCAGAAGTGCGATGTCATCGGCATACTCTAGATCGGTCGCTCGCTCACCCGGCAGAAGTTCAACACCTGTGCCCACCAGACCAGCTAAAGCTTTTCTCAGGACATCGTCGATCGCGAAGTTAAAAAGGAACGGCGAGATAGGGCAGCCCTGCCGCACCCCACTGGAGATATTGAACGAGGACGACAATTGTCCGTACGCATCCGTAATAACACAAGATTAGCCGATAATTGACCGGAGTGACTTCAGATGGATGAGACACGCATTACGAATGTATAAAGTCGAAAGCGTTACGAAAGTCGTCAGCTAACGCCAAGCCGTGCTGAGGAAATCTTTTGTACCACTATTATATCAGTTGGAACGATTGTCTGCAGGCCACTTACCCTACCAATCTAAAGGAAAACACGCTTGTTCATTCTGACGAACATTCTGAAATTCCTGAAATCGGTACTCATGATTGTGCAAAGTTTCTCGTTCCCCATTTTAATCAACCAAACGCAACTGAATCAAAACTCGAGGAGCACATACAAAAACAACAAAGAGTACATTGTTACAATTTACGCAACAGACAAGCATGATATTGCACATTTTTGTTTAACAGCATACTCTAATTCAAATTCGGTGGGGGGATTGTTATGATTGAAGTTTGCTGCTATATGCTTTATTACCTATTTCACCCTTACTATAATACACACCATACTCTCTCTCTCTCTTTTGCAGCAACTCTACTCCAATTGTGAATCGAATAAAGCCTAGTTTAGAGGCAATTGTTCTTGTCACTTGTTTGTTTCATCGATCAAACAGAACACCATCACTTGACCTCTGTGGGGCGCACGAGTGGCTCCCCGAGCCCGGCGGAACTGCTTCTACGAACATGAGAAGTGGCGAGGGCGAGTGACCGGAGCCTGAAAACCAGTTTGCTTCGGGCAGATGTAGCTCGTTAGCCTGGGAGGGTATTTCATCTAAGGGAAGGAAAACCCTGATTTTCAAACTCCGCTGCCCTGCGGGATACCCAATCGCGGGAAAGGCTTCGGGAGAAAACCCTGAGGAAAAACCAGGAACAGTGTCTGGTAGACCACCTCTTTCTGGCAACTCCCTGCTGCCTTGCAGGTCGCACTTGGTAGTGCAAAGGCTAGAGAAGCTGACTCGAACAAACGCCGAGTGGTGCTGGGGACGCCGCTTTGTACCCAAATTCCCAAGAATCTTCTTTGAAGCCGACTCATCCTCTAGGAGGAGATAGTCGCACAAAGTAAAGTAAGTAAGTAAATTGATTGGCCAACGGAAGTGAGCTGCATGCTGAAACACACTGGAATATCACTACCATTTCTATTTTCCCCCTCATACCTGTCTAGGCCTGAGCAACCTGACAGTATCTTAGCCCATGTGCAGTCTGTGACTGTGCGGCACTTTGCCTGGACCAGGCTTGTGCTTTCATGCCATGACTGATAGACATAGCAGACGTAGGAAAATGATACCACGACAAGATCAAAACGGCCTAAATGTGGTTCAATGTATAAATTATCAAGCATGAGTTCTTCATTCGTGAGTACTAAATCTAATACGGATGGATTATTAATTCCACGGAACATTATCGTTTCATGAATAGCATAGTGCATGAGTAAATATATCAGAAAGCTGTGAAGAATATTAGTGTGTATAACCTATAGATTATTTGTTAACGAAACTTAGCTAGTTCAAGAAAAATTCAACATGACTAGAATACTTTTTTTATTTTAGTTATCAAACAATTAAAATCATGTATCACATAATACTAATCAGTAGAATTGTGAAGTTTCTAATTCAATATACAAAATTAGCAAATCAAAAGACGCGCGCCTAAAAGTGACCTACAGGTTGCCAATGTGTGATTTCACGTTAGGTGCCAATAGCATATGTAGTGGTTGTAGCAGGACTTTTATATCATATCCATACTTGAAGAATCAATCAAGATATATCAGTGTTTCAGCATTACGGACATTGTACTTCGGATTTTTAATCACAGCTTCTGTGAAGATGAAGATTGCATTTGCATTCATCTTTTGAATCGAAAGCAGAAGGGATAAAATGCCGTTTAAACTTCATCACAGAAATAATTAGGGTTAGCTTTTGTTTAAAAGGCAAGCCCTGAGAGTAAGGGAACACCACTAAATCACTCCTCGGATTATGTCCATCCGTCTCAACAAATGCTAGTCGAACGCGCTTTTGAATAGCTGTTCTAATGGTAGTTACAGTATCCCCTTTGGTAGCGAGTTTCAAGTCTTCACAACCCACGTGGAAAGCGTGCTCGCAGTACTCATCTTCAGCCTTCCAGGCTTTTCAAACTTGAAATCATGAGCACGAGTCCTCGACTCACCTACTTGACTTAAATTTTGGCGTTACGTTCAACTTTGTTGCATTTGCCACGCTCAGTTACAAACTTTTACGAATTTTCACCGTTTCACAGTTGTAGTGTGAAATAGAAACTCTATTTTACTTATTTTCGAAAGTATAAACACACAATTCATTATTGCACCTCTCGCTGAATAATTACTTCCGTAATAAGGTCAGTATTCCGTTTTTATCTTGCGTCACATTGTTAAGCATTTTTCAACTATGAATAATAAAACTGTTTGTCTTAAAAGGAAATGTGACAGAAAAGTAGCCGAAGGTATTGAGTGCAATGCTTGCAAGCGTTGGGCTCACCCTGGCTGCTCAGCTATACATAAATCCCACTACGGGCTTTATGCGAAATACCGCTGGCTTCCGTGGTATTGCAGTGATCGTCACAAGGCTGCCACTGAAGCCGCATTTATATACCACGAACGGCGACCTAGTGTGACGCTACCTAGTGCGTCGGAATCCGTGTCCGACCAAACTCATGCATCAGCCGCGCGGTCCAATTTAGTCCCCGGGCGGACTTCGGCGGTTAAAAAGACCAAAAATTCCAGCCAGTTATCCCGCCCTCCCGTGCCATCCACCTCTGTCAAGGCAAATATAAACCTCAGCCTTCTAAAAGGTGGGTGTTCAAGGCTGCAAACCACCATTAACCGACGCTAACGTCACGCTGGTCAAACAATCTCCTACTAGTCTTAGACATCCTTCACGAATGGTGTCCAATACAGCAGGCACCCCAAGAAGGCAGGCTAAGACTACTACTTCCGGTAAACATGGAAAGCAACATACAAATGTTGCCAGCTAGAACGCCATCGATCAAATTATTCTGGAGCTGAACAGTCTTCGGAAAAAAAAATGAAAAATCTACATGATCCATCTTCGGCTCGAAAAACTAGAACTCGTAATGTACTAGTTCTCAATCGTGCCGAGCCCTTCATCAAAGAATCCAAATCTCGTAGAGATTGCTTGTGTTTACGTCACGCCCTGTGCAACCCTGCGAGAAATTTGTCAACTGCTTGAGACGCTTGACGGGTTGTTTAAATAAGCCCCAGGCGTACTTATTCTAGGTGATTTTAATCTCCCAGACGTAGACTGGTCAGCTACCTCAGGGGTACTTGTAAGAGACACATTAAGTGTTATGTAGCTTTGAAATTCTTCTTTTTCCTTTCTACTTTCGACTTTTATAAAATACCGATTTTTGTGACTTGAATTTGGTTTGGTAATTATTTCTTTATAATTGAGATGTTGAACCTTGCTTTTTGTAATTGTATTATTGGGAATCTTCTGTTCACATATTTGGTGAAGCTTTTGTTTTAATTCATTGTTGAAGCTACTGTCGGTCATTGTTGTTAAATTTGGTTGCCATTTTGGGCACTTGAAATTGGCTTGTATTTTGCCACCACTTTTGGGTGTCTTGTCTTTGATAGAAATTTTGGAAGGCAATTTTAGTAACCCCTTTCATTCTATTTATATCTCAGGTCGTCATTGAACTTGTTTGCATTTGATATAATTGATTCTGGAGTATTTTGGCTCGAATGTTTGCTGTACGTTCCTATACAGTTCAGGTTTGTATAATTATTGTTGTAATTGTTGCTAATTACAGCACCGTATAACATCCGAATTGTGGTTTTGAATTTGTCGAACTAAGAATCGGGTGGAATACGCGTTACTCACGTCACAGACGTTACAGTACTCAACTTGGTGCGTCAAAGCATCACAATTTTTGAAAGTACTCAATTTGGTTCGTTGAAGCAGTACTCAACTTGGAATTCGATTTGTACCGTATTTGTATCAATTGCAGAAAATACAGCACTCAACTTGGATTTGCAACAATTCGACTTTTGAATTGTACCGTATTTTCTCAACTGGAGAAATTACTGTGGTCAATTTGAATCGTTTTAATTGGATTTGCGTCACAACTTTACTTGACTGTGACAGTATTTGTCTAAACCGGAGAAAATACTCGTTTTATTTCATTGCAATCGAGGCAGTATTGAACTTGGTCGACGCTCAGCTACGTCGTCAAAATCGGTGAACGAACCTGATCTATCAACAGGGTGAATCTGTGCGGATTGGAACGTTGAAGCTCGATCCATTTCACAAGATCTTTGTTAAACACTCGGTGACGTTCATTTAATTTGTGTTTTAAAGTCATTATTGTACATCTATGATGCCTGAACATTTACCAAGTTTAGTGCGTGGTTCGGTAAGTCCCTAAAAGATAGTCACAATGGTGCGGATGATTTTGAATCTCCATCTGTTTGTAGACATGGTCTCGACTGTAACTGTGCACCTTCTAAACGGGCACTTGAATTGAAGCAATATTTAACGGTTGCTAATGCTACAATCTTGAAATTAACTCATGGTACCTGTCATAAACGAACAACAGGTCTACCTTGTCTTGTGGCCCACTCAGTTTTAGATGAGTTATTGGAAAAGGCCCGACGATTGATTGGCCAGTCAGAAGGCTTCGCGATTCTTGCTTCGTCAATGCATAAATGTCAGGTTTCCCTCACTCTATTGGAGTGGCAGGCGGTTTTGAATGCAAGTGACACTTTGCAGTATATTGTGTATATTTTACCGGCTGCGTTCCAGCAACAATGGGCTGATCTGAAGAGCGCTATAGACTGCGAGGGATTAGAAATTACGTTTCAGCAACTCAGAGACTTTGTCTCACGTCGAGCTCGTATTGATTGGAGTCGATTTGGTCAGTTGGGCAAATGTTGCCTAAAAGATTCCGTAACAAAGCCTGTTAGCTTTGGTAATTGTCAAGAAATGGTTTCTGTTGATGTTAAATTGAAGGATGTTCAAGTTTGTGCTGTCGGTTGTGCTCAAGAAGCTGAGTTACCTGACAGTAAATTAGCTCAGTCGGATTCTGTGATTGAATTTTCCGACTCTAATTCAGATACGATGGATAGCCAGCCTGGCACACCTGACACCTATTCAGCCCGAAGGAATATTAAGCATGGTTCACATGACACTGAGTCAGCCGAAAGGGGGTGACAGACGGTAGCCATGACAATCCATATGATTGGAGTTAAGTGTTCCGTTGTGTACCTGATGTGTTATTTGGGTTTCGAACTCATGATACACTTATAATAATTTGCAGATTAGATTTGTTTAATTGGCGCGAGATGTCGCTGTTTGAGGATGAAATACACAAGGCTCGTTTGGGCGGGGTTGCATGCATTAGCTACTTGTATGGGAAGGTGGCAGAACCGGAGGACGTGGTAAGTCTTTGTCTAGCAAACTTATTCCCTATAAAAAGCCACAGATGTCCAGTGATGGTGATGCGACGTGGCGTGTGTGACTCGCCACTAAATAAAGTCACTTGATTTATTCAGTTGTGCCTTTTTGCTTATGGTTTGAAAGTTGCGGATACATTAGCTAAGTTGATTACACATTTTGACTCCATGGAAGAATTTGGTTGGAGGTGTGAGAGACATGGTAAGTGTTATGTAGCTTTGAAATTCTTCTTTTTCCTTTCTACTTTTATAAAATACCGATTTTTGTGACTTGAATTTGGTTTTGTTAATTATTTCTTTATAATTAAGATATTAAGCATTGCTTTTTGTAATTGTATTATTGGAAATCTTCTGTTCACATATTTGGTGAAGCTTTTGTTTTAATTCATTGTTGAAGCTATTGTCGGTCATTGTTGTTAAATTTGGTTGCCATTTTGGGCACTTGAAATTGGCTTGTATTTTGACACCACTTTTGGGTGTCTTGTCTTTGATAGAAATTTTGGAAGGCAATTTTAGTAACCCCTTTCATTCTATTTATATCTCAGGTCGTCATTGAACTTGTTTGCATTTGATATAATTGATTCTGGAGTATTTTGGCTCGAATGTTTGCTGTACGTTCCTATACAGTTTAAGTTTGTATAATTATTGTTGTAATTGTTGCTCATTACAGTACCGTATAACATCCGAATTGTGGTTTTGAATTTGTCGAACTAAGAAACGGGTGGAATACGCGTTACTCACGTCACAGACGTTACAGTACTCACTGAGCAATCTGCATCTTTTCTCGATTTGATCCACTATGATGGATTACATCAGCCCGTGAACGAACCCACTAGGTTCCGCGATGGATGCACTCCATCCACTCTTGACTTGGTGCTGTCGTTTCAGCTAGAAGCTGTCAAGAATTTCAAGTTCCCACCTCTCTTGGCCAAAGCGACCATGTAATGTTAGGCTTCGAAGCGGTGTTGCGTGTTCACAAACCTCTTGCGCTCCCTAGACGTAATTTAAGGCGTGTTGACTAGCGCCTAGTGATTCTAGTGTAACTGAAATCTGGGACAAAATTTGCAAATTTCTTAACGGGCTACAAGACCTGCATGCTCCACTGCAATGCGTAAATAAGCACCAGCGGCCACCCTGGTGGTCTGTCAGCGTTTGTCGTTCTATTCGTGAACGTGATAGCTTATGGAGGCGATATAGGCTATCGCTCACCTCTGGTTCGTGGGTCCGTTACAGAACAGCCCAAAACGCTTGTGTCAAAATGCAGCGTGTGCTCAAACAGAAGTTTGAGTTATCCTTAGCCATGGACGCTAAATCCCACCCGAAAAGTTTTTACAGTTACGCGCAATCTGAAGGAAAAACTAAGGTAAACATCGCAGACTTAAAAACGGAGGATGGACAAGTACCTAATAGTGACCTAGCTAAGGCGGCAGCCTTCTCAAAGTTTTTCAGTAGCGTTCAGCGAAGGGATAATTATCTAATCACACCGTCTGGGTTGCTTACCTTTCCATCTGGTGTCCCTGCACTAGATGATTTGTTCTTTAATGAGGCGGAGGTTTATAAAGCTCTTATTCATGTTCGTGCTAACAAGGCTGAGGGTTCGGATGACATCCACTCAATTATGCTGAGAAATCTCGCCCCAGTGCTTGCAGAACCACTATGTGAGCTCTTCAATTCATGTTTGCACTCGGCAATGGTTCCTCGTAGTAGTACCAATACACAAAGGTGGTTGCAGGTCGATTCTTGGTAACTATAGACCAGTCAGCCTGACCAGCATCGTCTCCAAATTATTGAAAAGACTTATACGCGATAAATTCGGCCAGCATCTCTGTCAGCATTTTCTACTTAGTGTAGCTCAGCATGGATTCCTGAAAGGGAGGTCTTGTCTGACTAACCTCTTGAGTTTCCTAAATATTGCTACGAAAGGTTTGGATGAAGGGAAGACGGTTGAAGCGCTCTATCTGAATCTTAGCAAGGCTTTCGATTCCGTCAGCCACAGATTTTTAGAAAATAAGCTGGCAGCAAAAGGCATACGGGGTAGTTTACTTGGTTGGATAAAATCATTCCTGACAGGTAGGACCTTTAGAGTACGAGTAGGATCTACGTTGTCGATCCAAACGGAGATGATAAGTGGGGTACTTCAGGGGTCTGTGCTAGGTCCACTGCTCTTTCTGATTTTTATCGATGATTTCTCGCCCATCTTGGAGTGCCCGTGCTTCATTTTAGCGGATGACGTGAAGTTCATGGGTTCAATGAATGAATATACTCTTATGCACGACCTCGAGCGGGTCATTGACTGGTCCATACGGTGGGACTTCCCACTGAACCTCAATAAGTGCCAACTCTTGTCTGTTGTGGTCGACAAGATCAGAGTCCAGGTGTCAGGTACTCCTATTAGCGTTGACGCCACACAGCGGTTAAGGACTTGGGTGTTCTAGTTAGAGCTGACTCCAAATAGGAGGACCAATACGCTGTTGCAGCGCAACGTGCACGCAATGTGCTCTTTCGGTTGAATTTAGTGCTTCCCAGCAGAAATTCTGACGTGTTCCTGTACTTTATAAGGCGTTATTCAGGCCGCATTTGGAATATTGTGTCCAGGCGTGGTGCCCTCACTACCAGAAGGATATCATTCGACTTGGAAGCGTCCAGTGACTAGCACCACGCATGATTGAGGGTCAGCGTGGGAAACGTTATACTGATCGCCTATGGGCTCTGGGTCTTTTCTCTCTCAAGCGTCGTCGTTTGAGAGGTGATTTGATTGAAACCTTAAAGATCTTAAAGGGTGTAAGCGGTGTTAATCCAGATGACATCTTTACCTCAAGTCCTAAGCTGGGCACTCGCGTACACGCACTCAAGCTTGCTAAGGAACGATGTTGACTAGATTCTAGGAAAAACGTTTTCGGCTTCAGTGTTGTCAACTTCTGGAACAAGCTCCCTGAAGAACTTATCTCCTGTAGTTCGGTCTCAACTTTCAAGCAGAGTTTAGACGGTGACTGGGGTAAGTTATTCTCTGATTACATCCCATGATTACCATGCTTTGGTTGTCCTCCATTTTGCTCGCTATTCATTGCAGCAATTTTAGAGCATTTTCTTATTCTTGATTCTCCATCAGCTGACCTCTCACTGTGCTGGTGATGAGAAACTGCTTTTTCTATTTTCCAGCTTCGATTATTGCGCGTTGCTGTCCTACTACTAACCGGTACATCGCCTGGCACCGCGATCATCAGAGATTGCAAACTGAGAAAAAAGAAAATAACCCTCTGGCAGTGCATCGATTATAGCGCGGTGCTCCCCCAACTACATTTTCCTAGTCCTATGACCATCAGAAGTTCCACACGGAGAAAAAGGATTGACCCTTTGGCAGTGGTGGGTGCTTCTCCGCAGCTTCCCACCGAAAGAAATTCTGGACGCTCGATTGGCTTGTCAGCCGTTTACTGTCCTGTGCCTACTGAACTGAACTAATCGGAAGTGCCGGAGTTACACGTCTATATATTGACTGAGAAGGAGCAGGTCAAACTTATCCCTCCAAAGTTCTAATGAGTTAAGTTTCAGTAAGCTCCTTTTATTCTCGTACATGAAGTGGCGCATTCCATGAACCATCTTAGTCTTCCTCCTTTTTAATCTATTCAAGGAGCCGCATTAGCCTTTAGACTGAGGAAATGCAACGGGTAGCCCATGTCCTAACAGAGGATGGACATACACATACCGTGGATTTTTCTACAGTTTGTTCGTTTATTTGAATCGCTTTTGTGTTTCTGCTGTTCGATTAACCCAACGGTGTTTATCACTGTCGGGAACTACTCGGAGAAATACACAACGTGATATCAAATTCACGCCAAAAATTTCAAAGGGAATTCGGCAAATTAGCAGCTAAATCGAGTGACGAAATTTTCCTACAACCCGTCATTTTCCGTCAACTCCGCCCAATACCACACAAACCAACCGCAGCCGTATCGATTTTTGTGCTCCGATTTGTACGTTTGGTTGACTTCGTTAACATGAAACAATTAGATGTTCGCGAAACATGCGTCGTATGCATGAAAGTCGTCAGTGGTAAGGTCAAATCTGTCACGTGTCTAAACTGTTCCCAAAAATGTCACGCAAAATGCGACAAATCATTGACCCTGGATGCGCTATCGATCCTGATGGATGAAAACATGCCTGGTGTATGCTACGTGTGCAAAAGTTGCCAAGCTAAACCAAACGCAGATTTAACTGCTCGAACAAGTGCTGCGCGAAGCAACCTGGATGATCGGATGCTGAGCTTAGAGCTTATCATACAAACGTTGAAGACATCGATAAAGACTTAAATTTCTCAGTTTGGCAGTATGTTCTTCCATAAATCGGAAACCACTGAAGTTAATACCAGTCAGATAAACGCTAAATCTTCGATCTTTCAACACGAATGTTCAGCTGTTGCAAATGTGCCGAAGTGTCTCGAGGAGCGTCCTTTTCATCAAAAGGCCACCTTTACAAATGCGACTGTTAAAGGCCTGTCTGCCCAAAACATCCCTGGTCCGCAAAAAGATACGAAGTCAAAGCCACCTGCTCACCCGAAGGATCAGCGAAAACCCACAGGTTCAAAACCGAAAGTCATGGTGCAAAACACTCCCAAAGTGGACACTATAGGTATTCGATCTACGGTAGTTGAAACGTCCAGCAACCAGCGAAAGCGCCAAACACGCAGTGTACATTCAGTCCATGGACTAAGCGTGATTTGCACCAACGTAAAGGAAACGAGTGCCACCTTACTAGGGGACAGGCTAAAGCACGATAAAGAAGAATGGAAAAGGTTGTGCAACAACATGGACTTGGAGCCAGTTGAACCACTATCATTGATACGACTAAGTCGTAAACCTACTTCTTCAAATCTGGACCAGCCAAGATTGCTTAGAATCACGGTTCGCTCTGAAAGGGATCTTGAAAACATCTTACTATCCGCTTTTCTCCTGCGTAAGGAGCGTTCAGAGACCACTGCAAGGATCTTTGCTGATGTGCCCTGGTGGGAAAGGGCCCGAAAGGACCAGCAACAAAACCAAACGAAACAGAGGGATGATCGAAGTATAATCCTTTTGGTAGTTCCAGAAGCTGATGAAGCAACTGATAAAGCGGTGCAGCGCAAACACGATCAGTTACAATGGAGATTCCTCAGTGATATACTTGGTTTGCATGATGTAGCTGTGACGGACACGTTCCGCATCCCCAAATCTACGAATTATAAGGGCATCGGTCCTAAGCCCCTTAAAATAACGTTCTTGCGTAATGATATGTTGAACACGGTCAAAACTCGTTGGGAAAATGGCCGCAGAATAATCCCGCGAGAAATTAGACTAGGTACATCGAAACACCATATTGGAAAGATAGATGCACCACTAAGTTCAATAGAAACACTACCAAGTCAATCAGTTGTTGACGTGTCAGAAACAATTTCAGCCGATACGATAGATCACTGTGTTCCAACAGTACAACCCCAAAACGATCAAGCATCCCTGCAAGCAAAAAACCTTCAGTTGCCGACTCTGGAGGAGTCGGCCTAACATATATTCTGCACTCCACTAGCCTTCTTCCTCACACCCCATCCTTGTTGAGAAAAACAACTATGAAATGCATCTACACCAACGCACAATGTCTCGAAAACAAAATCGGTGAACTGCGTGCAGTTTTTCTGAGATGTTCACCAGACATCATCGCCGTAACGAAAACGTGGCTGCAGACTCAGCAAACAAATAGTGAACTTGAATTACCAGGAATGTCACTTATTCGTCATGACCGTGAAACCAGAGGAGAAGGAGTAGCTTTGTATTATAGCCAAAACCTTCTGTGCCGTGAGATTACGGATCCAGACATCGTGTTACTGGATACACTCTGGTGCTCAGTCCGACTAGCTAACGGCGAAGACTGTGTTTTGGGAGTAGTATATCGCCCACCGTCTGCACAGGAAACTTACAATCTGGCCCTACTAGATAAAATTCGCATGGTTACTTCCAGATACACTTGTGGATTTTTGATTATGGGTGACTTCAATTTACCGAATCTTCAGAGCAGTACCATTTACCCAGAACACTCCCTCGAGCGCAAATTCAGTGTATTGTTTAACGACATTCCTCTTTATAGCCACATTACATGTAATACCCGATACCGCGGAAACGATTTACCCTCACTCTTAGATCTCGTTCTGACAAGCAATGAACATGACATTGATAACGTTGCTTACGAAAGTCCACTGAGACTAAGTGATCACGTCGTCATCCAGTTTGACTATCTGTTTGAAGCTGTAAGAACAAATGATGCCCGTAAAAGAGTTAGCCGGATCACCACTATGGCGTTGAGTGATGCTCTGAAAAACACGTTTAACTGCCAACCGGAAACCAGCAACGTACATGAGTTTTGGATATTGCTAATATCTAATCTCAAAAGTTCAATCGAAATGAGCTCTGAATTTGTCCTCAGGAACTCAAGAAATAACTTTGAATTTAAATTAAGAAGCCGAACTCGTTAGCGGTTAACGGTACGGAACATTGCTTGGCGACACCATCGGCAAAACCCATCACCCGAGACCTGGGAAACGTTTCGTTTACTGCGGAACAAAGTAAAC
>JACCGJ010004552.1:0-17078 GCA_013407085.1 Atriophallophorus winterbourni
AGTCTAAAAACCACAGCCTCGTCTACAATCACCAGTCGTGTCGAATGGAGACCAATCTGCTAGCGAATTACACACGACTGTTTCAAAAAACTCCCAGGAACCGGCTTCATCGGGGCCGTTGGAATAAGTGCACCTTCAAATCGCACACTGTACACACTGCAATCGCGCAGCCTTTCATGCTGTTACACAAATGCTGCTGGTTTTATGAGCAAACTCCCGGAGCTCCGTTACCGCCACTCCCTTTGTGCATGGGACCTAATAGCCGTCACTGAGACTTGGTTATCGAGCGCAGTTCTTAATGCGGAACTCACCCTCCCCAATATGTCTTTACTTCGTCGGGATCGTGCAACAAGAGGAAGTGGTGTCCTGCTCTATTATCATGAATCACTTCGTTGCGAACCATTAAGCGACCCTGCGTTATGTGACTCTGATGTTCTATGGTGCCAAATGTCACTCAAACAAGACAGTCTTCTGATTGCGGTTGTTTATAGACCACCCAGTAGCCATGCACAGCTTGATTCCTTCCTTATCTCTTCACTTCGGCACGCTCTAAACAAACGATTTTCCCACATCCTAATAATGGGAGACTTCAACTGTCCTAGATTTTGTGGAGACCTTGTTTCTCAACCGTTTGCCGCTGAACTGTCTGACTTACTGGCAGACTATCCATTGTACAACCACGTTCGTGAAGCAACTCGGTTTCGGGACATGAATGCACCATCCATTCTGGACTTTATCATCACAAATAAAGAGTTAATGATTGAGAATCTTTCCTTTACCCCTCCTCTCGGCCATAGTGACCATGTTGTTTTGACATTCACTTTCGTTACATTCATGGACCACTTTAATGAAACCCGCCCACAAACTCGTTGGATTACCGACATTGGATTGTTCCACATGATGAGAGAAAAATGTAGGTTCCATGGTTCTTGTTGAAGGCGACATACTACCCGGTTGCCAAGGCCGAAGTAGGGGGTTAGCTTAGGGGACCCCACCCGGAGCCTTTGACTCAAAAGTCTACCCGCAAGGCAGCGGTTTTTTTTCCTTCACGAGAGCCGGTGGCCATTTTGAGGGTTCTTGCGCCTCTCTTGAAGTGCCTCGGCGATTGTTCGAGTACGCCTCTCTAGCCTTTGCACGACCAGGTGCCACCTGCAAGGCAGCAAGGATTTTTCCTCAGGGTTCACTCCCGAAGCCTTTCCCGCAATCGGGTATGCCGCAAGGCAGCGGAGGTTTGGAATAAGGGTTTTCCTTCCCTTAGATGGACTGCCCTCCCAGGCTGACGAGCTCCATCTACCCGGATCAAACTGGTTTTGAGGCGCCAGTCATCCGCCTTCGCCCCTTCTCCTGTCAGTAGAAGCAGTTCCGCCACGTGCAGGCCAGGAGCTGGGCTTTGGTTGTCAGAGGCTGTTTGAGACGCACGTCATATGGGAGCATTTTATAGACAGTGGGAGCTCATCCCCACTGCCGCCCCCGGCTGTGACAACCTTGGAACCCTAAAAGATTTGTCCATTTAACATCACCAACCGACAAGTCTCCTTAATGAAAAAGCGAACGACACCACATGGTATTTTCTGTAGCTCGAACCTGTGTAATAACAGATTACAATAAAGAGTCTCGTGGTTATGCCCTGCCTCTTCATCATCCGTTCCTGAGCGGTCTCGCCGAACCAAGACAAAACCTACATTGTTAACTAAATAAGCAATCTCAAAACAGTGTGTTGTGTTCACCGTTTCTTTGGAAAAAGATTCTCAGTGAAATGGATTCCGAAATTCACTGTTCACCAACGTAGGAAAGGGCTGAAGGCCAATTTATCGGATAATGACGATCTATTTTCACCCAAATTTCGAAAATCGATGACAAGAGGGTGAACAACACTTTTATAACGCAGATCGATATTTCTAGAATGTTCTAAAACATTGTTCAAAGTTCAAACCAATTAACAAGTTGGGATGTTTTCACTGATCAACTGTAGTGTTCCATTTTCAGCCAACCAACGACCTGGAATGTTTCATGGGTTAGGAGTAGTGTCTTCTAATACTCATTAAATCCTTGTGAGAAGAAGGACGGGTGGGTCGATTACAGTACTCTATGAGGCATGATCCTACAGTTTTATCCAGCAATGTCAAACACTCAAACCCAGCATCCGAAGTGAAAAATATTATATGGCAGATATGTAGTTGAGCAAATTCATAAATTCTCCACCCGAAACGCAAATCAAGACATTGATCAGTGATTTTCGATCCCATATATTTTGGCCAAAACCAGAAGTCAAAATCCCATGAATTCCATATAAAATATGCGGACATTTCGTTAAAAAATAAGCGCCAACATGATTACCAGTTAGTAGTATGGAATGCAAGAAAATAAAAATAAAAAACATTGGTAAGTTTAGTGAGATAATTCTATCCTAGAGTGTTCAACAAAGATGTGAGCAACACGTCACTTTAGGCAAGCTCGTCCATTGTTCCTTCTATGTTCCACATGATAAACGGTCGCAAGTGAAAGCCATTCGTGGATTGTGATGACCACCCAGTTAAGAAGACTTGACTGCATAATCCCGTGAGAGTTCTGACTAGTTGATCCCATACACTTGACCGAACTGTTGCACGCGCGTTGGACACTTGAAGTCGCTTGTCAATAGCTCTGAACGGGGGTGGCCTATGCGTATTCTATGCAACTTGATCCTAGAAACCGGAGCTTAGCGTAAACCACAAAGTATCATGAGAAACTGAGAATACGGGAGTAAAGATGTGACATATAAATAGGTTCAAAAAGCATACTGAGATTACAAAAGTTGCCAGTGGTCAGTTAGGTGTGATCACTTGTGGCAAAACAAGTAAACGCTGAATATGCCGTACATCTGCACAGGACATAACCCCATAATCTCCAATATCTCGCAATTATTAATGATGAAAAAATTCACTAGCATAGACGACGACTGACAGGATGAAGGATTTGGACGAATGTCATCATCATCATCATCAAAGACAGCATTACACCGGTAGCACGTACCGAATGCTTAACTGCCATACAATTATGAAAAAGTAAAATCCTAAAAGATGGGGAAGGGTGGGACTTAAATTGCTACGGCTTCTATAGAAGAGTAAGCACAAACAAACTGGGAAGAGGTGCCTACACCTCGAATGGAACATGCATTCAAACAAGTTTCGTGAACGAGTAGAGTGACATCAGCACGGCAGCTTCCTTGCGGCTTTCATTGCCATGCATCATAACAAGCTTTTCCCGTCACTCCGCTTGACAACATACAAGGTTATGCAAACACTCCAAGAAGATGCTTAGTGCGAGACCGCCATTGAACACGGTTTCGGGACATATCATGGAGCGTAACTAACCATTGCGATATATGATCGCGGGGACACCAGCCTGGAAGACGCGCTGCGCGTACTTTGGAAATGTTACTAGTAAGAATTTTTAGCTGCCTATGCCATGTGACGGTTTGGCCACCCCGAGATTTACGCCAATCAGGGTGTGGCGTCTCAAAAAGAATCTGTTTCGGAAGTCGGTGGTCCGGCATCCGTAAAACGTGACCCAACCAGCGTAACCTATGCAGGTTGATCTGATTCTCTATATCGACATTACTACCAAACAACTTATTTCGGAGAGCATCGGTGCGCATACGATTGTAACAGCTAACTCCTAGAATGATGCGGAGACACCGGTTGTCAAATACTTGGAGACGATGAACGTGTTCTTTACGTAAGGTCCAGGTTTCGCACCCATACAGTAACACAGCCCGAACTGTCGCTTTATAGACTCTACTTTTGAGTAGCAGAGACAGTCCTTTCTAACGCCAGAGGTGACCTAGGTTGCGGAATGCTACGGTCGCTTTAGAAATGCGTGCCGAGACCTCGTTATCTAACGATGCAGAATTATTGATACAACTACTGAGATACGTAAAACGATCCACAGCCGATCCGATAAACAGCAAACATCAATAGATAGACTATCTAAGGTAAGAGCCAGTGCAGCTTGTTGGCCTATTTGTCTCAGAGACCTGACATTCATGGCTCCGATGTAAGCAGAGGTCCGTGGTTTAAGAAAGTGATCTGTAGATTCGCGAACAGAAAATGTTCCAACGTGTTCAGCGCGGTCTTTTCTAAAGCTTGGATTGACAGACGGAGAGTTGTTAAGAGTGGATGGGGGAGGGGAAGGGTCAGAAACAGTTTGAAGAGTAGGGCCAGCAGTAGCTTGTTTTCGCTTACCCGCCCTGCTGTATGCAACAGGTAAGGCGACCCTGTTTATCGTGCGCGACGGCCGATGCACTATGGAGTTGGTTTTCGTAGTAATAGTCATGGTTGTATGCGGGCTGGGATACTGCCAGGTCGCCCATGCCTAGACAGGAGAACAATTAGGGTTCTCGACCAAAGCCTTTGGCTAAAAAAGCCTGACCCACAAGGCAGCGGGTTAGGTTGAGACCGTGTTCGTCTGACCTCTATCCATTGACCTTCCTGGTATGAGTGACTCTGAAGGTGCTCGGAGAGCACCACCCAGCATAGCTCAATGGGTCATAGAGGTACACAAACCATCGCACCACGTTAAGGTCCAGTCTCAGCGTGATGGGTTGGACGAATAACCGAGAAATTAACGTTTAGCATCAAACGACAAGTGCCCACAGGAAAGCACTCGGTAAAATGAACAACATTGAGAAAACGTATTCTGAAATAAACGAATGGGTTCTCTATTGTGGCGATTGACATCAACCACTGCTCATCAGCTAGTCAAAGAACGGTGCAACATCATGCGTGTTCGAATACGATCAAATAAATTTGTGTTTTTGAGCATTCGCATAGTTCGCGCAGAGGTGACGATTTCTCAAAATTACGTCATTTGTGGCGCAAAAGCCGAATCCGGACCATAAAACAAAACGTGAAAATTCGTCGAAGATCACAGATAGCTGCGCAGTAAAGGCGATGATTTAGTGCAATCGGACGAGAATTTCGGGGTTTACACGTATTTAACGTCATCATTATGAATATATGTATACATATACGTCTGTATATAAATAAACTGATTGAAACGAATAGATACACTTTCATTCTGTGACAAAATGGCAAGAATATCTCTCGCGGTTTTAATCGCATTATCGATGGCCACGATTGATGCATGTAAGTTTCAGGTGTGTCGGTTTTGGTAAATCTCGATGTCACTGACAAGGTGAATAATTTTTTGAACTGTTACAGCCATTTTGACCAAGTTTGCATGGTCACCGAAAATCTTGGGATTGCCAATTCCGCCTCCGTTATGGTTCCTAAAGAGTACGACCGAGACAGTTCCTACATGGCCTACTGAACCCACTAGCACAACGGAACCAACCACTACGGAACCATTAAGAGACCTTTTTGTAGAATCCGAATATCAAAACCAGACCGAGCTATGTCAATTATGCCCTCGGCGCAATGGGATCACAGCCAAAAAAGAGGAATGGATGCAAGCGGTGGAAAATGTGGAAAAAGCGCTAAACAGTTTGCAAATAAATTTGAACCAGACTCTGAGAGAAGAAAAAAGTGCACGGGAAGCGATCGAACAGCTGAAAAGTGTCATGCAAGAAGCGGGAATCGTGTGACACGTTTTTGATGATATTTTGAAGTAATGTTTGAATCACGCTAACAAAATGTTGCTATTTAACCTCGCTCATGGTTGGTGTAGTTGGGGGAAGGAATAAATGCGTGTATAAAAACAAATGCCGGGATTCGGGCAAAAAGTGCCATATGAGTAACAACGGCGCGCAAGCAAAGATGCTGTCAGGTTGTTAGTGCTTAGTATGTATGTGTACGTATGAAACTACAAGCCAGGATCCAGGCAAAGTGAATGAAGAGCATAATCTAAAATACTGCCAAATGGCCTTAGTGGCTTAGTAAGTATCTCAAAACCTTTGACAAACCAATTTAGCAGAAAGGTACTGCCTAGTTAAGCATCCGTGAAGCAAGGAATCATAAAATGGAAGATATAACGTACATGAAGCCGAGTAGAAATCGTGCATTAAGCGCGCAGGAAGGTTTGAAATGCACTAAATAAGATCAGCAGACCGCGTTCAAGTGATACAAACAAATACCCGATGATAAGTACTGAGAGTGGGCGAAATGATTATCGCCAGAAGCTGTTTGGCCTCAAAGAATGTTGCTAATGCACGGTGCTCGTAGCCTTGGACAGAATAGGCCACAAGTTACGATCAAGTGGGCAGCGGAATAAGGAAACTCTGGTTCATTTTGACCTGGAGGATGGGGATTCAGTTTTTCTCTAATCACTTGGCGTCTGGCTACCGAATCAGTGTAGCCACAAACTAAAAGAGTTTTAGTCATAACTAATCAAGAACAGGTGTACCGATCCCTTAACAAAATAATTTTAAACATATCAATTAGACTGATCTATAAAGCCGCGGAGTCTACAGAGTGGTACACACATGTAAATTGGGATGAGGAAATCTGGTTGTTGTTGTTGGTGGTGGTGGTGTCCTATGGTGTGCATCACAAACGCATTTCGGCTCCAAGCCTTGATAAAACGAAGGTTTGTTTATGAGAAATGTAAACGCGTATGCGTACCGGCAAACAACCATTTACTTCATTAAAACAACATGGAAACTGGGGAGCAGTTAACATAGATGTAGCAAGGTTGTTAGAATGTAGCAAGAAGCGTGTAGCATGTGGGATCTCAATTGTTTTCAGTAGCAAAGAGAATGTGTGCTACGAAACGTCATCAACGGGACTCGAAATCTCGTTAATTTGTAGCAGACTAGTGTCTCTACACATTGATCATTAAGGCACTACACTTGATTCAACCGATCAAATACATCTGCCGATCCATACTCATGTTTTCTGTTAGCTTGTTCCCACAGAAAGCAAATAAATCGGTGTTGCAAGTCAAACGACACGAAACTGCAGTGCGAACATAATAAGATCCGCTAACCTTACATAGTTCGATCGTCCACCAGCGATGAACAGTGTGGGACGATCGAAGATTCGACCGGTAAGCTCAAAGTGAGGAAATCCGACCAAGTGGTGCCATTCCGATTCGATTGCTTGCAAATTCACACGCCAAACGAATTCCCCATTTTGATGATCCAAATTGGTGAGCAGAAAATTTCGTAGCGCGCTATCCTGAGCAAGGAATAACGGTTAAGGAATACAGAAAATGGAGACATTAACAGTTTCAAAACGATTGGTGAGGCTCTGACATGAAAGCGAATGAATGTACATGAAATTTGGTTATGCATGTATGAAAGCACAACCCGGATCCAGGCAAAGTGCCGCACAGTCATAGACTGCACGTGGCTTAAGATACTATCAGATTGCCCAGGCCTAGACAGATATCAGAAAGAAAATAGAAATGAAAATGAGACCCCCGCGTTGTGGAGTGGCTGTCAGCATAAATACTCATTGTCCAATCAGAATGCAGTAGCTGTCAGTGTGTCTATCTCTGTATTGTAATTCCCATGATGATTCATTATGTTTGTTGACGTGTAGTGAATACACATCTGTCGCTCTGATCTTGACTTTTCTACATGGTGACGAGGATGATCGACGAGAAAATGTCGGATAGAACTGACAACGCCCGATTTAGCGGATTCAATGTTCGACCACCGGCAGCACTCATGATGGAAGGTGATGACGGATTGGCAGAGAGATGGAAACTGTGGAAGCAACAGTTTAGCGATTTTCGGACGTTGGCGAATCTGACGAATACCGATAAAGCGTATCAAATGGCGACGCTAAGGAATGCGCTTGGTGATCAGGCGACGAAGTTCATACAGTGTTTCACATTTGATGAGAACGAAGACGCAGATGACTGGGAAACAATCATCGCGAAGCTCGAAGAACATTGCCTCGGTCAAGTGAACGATACATTTGAACGATATAAATTAAATTGTCGCGTCCAAGATGCCGATGAGCCGATCGAACATTTCATCCGAGCATTGAAACTGGTGGCTGAGACATGCAACTTCTGTAAATGCATGAAAGACAATTTAATCAAGGACCGTTTGATCATCGGAGCAAACAACAGAAGTCTCACGAAGAGATTATTGAAGGAAAGCAACCTTACATTAAAGCAATGTATCAATATATGCATGAGTGAGGAGGCGGCCGAGAAAAAGGCAGAAGCCCTCAGAACTCACTCTTGCGAAGAAATCAATAGAATTCATGCGGAGAGAACAATCCAATCGAAAAGAATTTGCAATTTTTGCGGCAGGAAACATGAATTTAAGAAGGAACTATGTCCTGCGTGGAAGAAAGCATGTACTCGATGCGGTAAAGCAAACCATTTCGCGATTTGCTGTAGATCTTCTGGGATGACAACGACAAATACGCAGCGCTCATTTCCGAATGTCAGTGTCGTTCAGGCTGAGGAACAAGTAAATCACATCCGTTCTTCCGAAATCGAGGTAAATGGCAAGAAGGTTCGTTTCCAAATGGATTCTGGTGCCTCCGTTAGTCTCATTCCGCGTGCCTACGTACAAAATGAGCCCCTATCTGACACGAGAATCGTTTTGCGAATGTGGAACGGCACGACTGTCAAGCCAATGGGGAAATTTACGGCGTCTCTGCGCAATCCAATTAGCGGTAAGCGTATAGAACATGTAATGTACCTTGTTGATGAAAATTTTTCACCGCTACTCGGAGTTGAAGCGATCGAAAATCTGGGAATGATTACCTTTAATTGTATTAACAATATTAATTCGGACCTAACAGACATTTTTCTAAAGTATCAAAGTGTTTTTGATGATAAATTGGGGAAGTTGCCCGGACTTTGTAAGCTGTCAATGGATCAGAATGTAACACCAGTCGCGTTACCAATACGTCGTTTACCCTTTGCAGTGAAGGACAGATTTGAGTTAGAATTGAAAAGACTACAGCTCGTTGGGGTCATCAGGAGAGTAGAAGAACCTACTGAATGGGTCAGCCAGGTTACCGTCGTAACAAAGAAGTCAGGTGAAATGAGAATATGTATCGACCCGAAAGCTTTGAACATGGCCCTCAAGCGAGAGTATTTCAGACTTCCGTTATTAGAAGATACTTTGCCGAGATTGTCTGGTGCTCGATATTTCACGAAAGTGGATCTGTCTTCAGCATTTTGGCACGTGTGTTTGGACGATAAATCCAGTTTTTTGACGACATTCGGAACCCCCTTTGGAAGGTTTCGTTGGCTTCGTTTACCATTGGGACTGAAAGTTTCTAGCGAGATATTTCAAAAACGGCTGCTACAGGCCATAGAAAACCTTACAGGTGTAATTTGCATAGCAGATGATGTTTTAGTCTACGGTCGAACAAAGGCAGAACACGATCAGAACCTAGACAAACTTCTTCAACGATGCCTCGAACTGGGCATTAAACTCAAGAAAGCGAAAATTGAATATTGCACAAATGAGGTAACATTTCATGGTCATGTCTTATCGAGTGACGGTATCAAGCCAGACCCTGCAAAAGTGGAGGCTATTCAACACATGCCCCCTCCTACAGATGTCAAGAGTATAGCTCGTTTTAACGGTATGGTGAACTACCTCAGCCGTTTTTTGCCTTGTTTATCACAAATAAGGGAACCGATCAGGCGGCTGACACATAAAGATACACCATGGGTCTGGGGGATACAGCAAATACAGGCCTGGGAAAAAATTAAAAGACTCATATCTAATGCACCTGTTTTACGATATTACGACCCCCGATTGGAATTAGTGATACAGTGTGACAGTAGCCAAAACGTTATAGGCGCCGTACTGATGCAAAACGACCAACCTATCGATTTTCGAAGTCGAACGATGAGCGATGCGGAAACTCGCTATGCACAGATTGAGAAGGAACTGTTGGCAGTCGTATTTGCGATAGAAAAATTCAATGATTACACATTTGGCCGAAAGACTATAGTACAAACAGATCATAAGCCTCTGACCACAATAGTTAAAATAAAGCACCGCGTCGTCTACAGTCAATGCTAGTCCGACTGCAGAAATACGATTTCGAAATCATTTACAAGCCGGGTAAAACCATGGTCCTTGCGGACACTCTATCGAGAGCTCCATTAAAATCCGTAGCCGCTGCTAACCTGGATCTTGTAGAAGTACACTTTACGCTCGCAGAAAGCGATATCAGGTTGCCACGAATCCGACAAACTATGGCTGAGGATGACGAAATGAAAAAGCTCGAGGAACAGATAATCAGTGGCTGGCCAGATAGTATCGCGATGGTTGACGAACTCATTCGACCTTATTACAAAATCCGAGATGAATTATCAACTGAGGATGGGTTGATCTTCCGGGGCGAGCGACTGGTTATCCCACGATCGGCCCGAAAGGTGATGTTGCAGGAGTTACATCGATCTCATTTGGGGATCAACGGTTGTACTAGAAGAGCCAAGGATACAGTATATTGGCCAGGCGTCAGTTGCCAAGTGAAGGATTTCGTCTCTAAGTGCCCAATATGTAACAAGTTTGGGAACCGCCAAATAAAAGAACCAATGGTTTGTCGCAAAATACCAGAGCGCCCTTGGCAACATATTGCAGCTGACCTGTTTTCACATGCGACAAAAGATTATTTACTTTTAGTGGATCATTTCAGCGATTTTTTCGAAATAGAGAAACTGAGTACCACATCAGCTGAAGAAATCGTGACGAAAATGAAAGGTCAATTTGCGAGGTATGGTATCCCAGAAAGTGTCAGATCCGATGGAGGTCCACAATTTTCGGCAAAGCAGTTTGCTGACTTCGCAGAAAAATGGCGTTTTAAACATGAAATGTCCAGCCCTTACCATAGCCAATCCAATGGTAAAGCAGAATAGGCAGTGAAAGAAGCGAAAAAAATAATGAAAAAATGCCTGGAGGCTAAAGAAGATCCGTATTTAGCGCTTCTGGAACATAGAAATACTCCATCCACCGATATAGAATTGAGCCCAGCTCAAAGACTCATGGGTAGACGCACAAGAACTAGGATACCTATTGTTACCAACCGTCTGTCCACACATGACGTTTCATGGGACGTCATCAATCAGCAATTAAAACGGCGCATGGAGCGCGAAAAACAGGTATATGATGAGGGTGCACGTGAGCTACCCGGATTGTCTGATGGAGATACTGTTTGGATACAACCCTTCGGAATGGGAGCTGAGAAATGGGATCTTGGAACTGTCCGTGGTCGTACGGGTGAAAGATCTTACGAGGTGAATACGCAACATGGAACGGTTAAAAGAAATAGAGTACATTTAAGAAAGCAAGAACCCATTGAGTCAGACGAGATGTGTGAAAGGGATCCAGAGCCTCCAAACGAAATAAATTTGCGCAACCGCACAGTACGTAAGTTTATTTGAAAAACGGAAGGATGTGGAGTGGCTGTCAGCATGAATACTCATTGTCCAATCAGAATGCAGTATCTGTCAGTGTGTCTATCTCTTTATTGTAATTCCCATGATGATTCATATGTTTGTTGACGTGTAGTGAATACACATCTGTCGCTCTGATCTTGACTTTTCCTTCTACAATAATTGTACAGAAAACATGTGGCAGATGGGAGATGACCACACTGTTGATATGACTCTCGCAAGTTCAGCCCGGAATGAGAGAAATCCAAGCAGATTCGGCGAAGATTTTAGCAGAAGTGTCAGAGCAATAAAAAATGCGACTGCACAGTAGGTCAGGTCAAACAGCTGTAAGCATATTCAAAGTGAAAATTTTGATTTGCTGATTTTCATATTCGCAAGTGGTTTTTGTGAAATTGTTGTCCATGCATGCAAACAAACTTGGCAAGATACTGTCAAGCTACTGACTTACCGCCTGAGGCAACCGCGGTAGAGGATATACAATACCTGGGACCAATGCGGAAGAGTGATCATGCGATGCTTTTGTTCGATTATGTATGTAGTGCGGAACGATTGAGCGAACAGACGAAAGTCATAAGGAATATACAATTTGAAACCTTTAATATCAGTCACCGGGATGCACACACTCATGAGTTTGATTCATTGGATTCTGGCTAATATTACAATTCGTTTCTAAAATTATTTGGAATTCGAAAATTTACGAAAATTCGATTTTTGTCCACACAAATGCAGCTACAACAACTGTTTTTATTCATAGTAGGACTAAAAAAATTGTTAGTGTTGAGCGAGAGTCTTGGGTACTCATAAGAAGTTTGGTACGAAAGCGACTGGAAGCGATTGGGAAATACGGAATCACGTCGTTTGTAAGAGAAGATCGCATGGCAATTCCAGGGGAAAAGGGCCTAAGAAAATGAAAAAAAGAATCCTGAGCTTCTTTACAGGATAGTAAATGAACGATCAAAGATCACACCAGGTGTATTCTCTGAAATAACACCTAATGGATTGTCCCACACTGCCCAAGATACCGCCGATGCTTTAGCAACGTTTTACTCAGTTCTCTTCAATCACAAGCGTTGTATACCATATCAAGTTTCACCAAATTCGCCACAATTCGAATTACTAAGTGAAATGACTATCAACGAATACATGTTTGGGCGGGAACTTTGTCAACTAAGCGAAAAGCAGTCGCTTAGCGCAGACAAAATTATCCCCGCCATACTTCGCAGGTGTGGCGTTGCTTTGACTGCTCCTCTAACTCACATATTCAATCTCAGCTTACATGAAGGAAAAATACCACCACAATGGAAAGCAGGGATGATAACTCCTATTTATATAGGCGGTAGCTGTTCAGACACAGCCAACTATAGTCCGTTAACGTTACTTTCGGTGATCTGTAAATTAATGGAACGCATTGTGACTGCGCGCATAAGAGAACATTTTGAAAACCAAAATATTTTTACCGCAGCACAACACGGTTTTCGAAGAGATCGTTGCTGTTTATCTAACTTTCTTACAACCTTCGAGTATTGAACCAATGCAATAGACGAAGGTAAGGCTGTACATGCTTGCTACATAGATATTTCCAAAGCTTTCGATGGAGTCAACCATGAGATCCTAATTAAAATGCTCAAAGTCTATGGAATAACGGGAATATTGCTGAATTGGATAAAGGACTATCTTACTGATAGACACGTCCAAGTTCGCGATGACAGCACCTTGTCGAGAAAAATAGACGTCACGAGTGGAGGTCCTCAAGGCTCGGTGCTTGAACCTCTTCTCTTCTTGGAGTATATGAACCATATAGTGAAGGATATTGGATGCAACTTGATATTATTTGCCGATGATTTTAAAATATGGGCAGGTGTCAAGTCTGATAATGACTGTATGGCATTAAAACGGGATCTAATAATCTTATTTCGTTGGTGCCAGTTAAATGAGTTACCGTTTAACTCTGCGAAATCTAAAATGCTGCATCTTGGAAAATCTCTGCACCACACGTATCAGCTTGGCACGCAAGATATCGTCTGGACCACCGAAGAAAAGTATCTCAGACTCGTCAACACATGTACCTTTCTGAGGTACATTTCAGATAATCATAAACAGGAATCAAGCTTGATACGATCCACCATAAAATCGTGCAATTGTGTAGCGATTAACCATAATAAAAATGTGATGCGCATGAAGCTACTTAACTACTGGTAAGCCACCATTGCCATCAGAGAAATGAAGGATTGTTTTGTAAGGAATGAATTAAACCCAGTGACCTACCCCACACCACAACCAAGTAACTTGCCGAGATACGGCATGCATACAATATGTTAAAGTGTGCGTTAATCGAAAGTTCGAATCGTAAGCGCAGTACTAATACGGCTAGCATATAGGAAGAGGACTTGATGAATCTCATGGATAATTTGTTTTTGTTTGTCTACCAGCAATTGTGCTTATGAGATAGAGGCAAATAATCGAGCCGCCATATTTCATACAAGAATTGAAGACATGACTTGCATAAAGTAACGCCAATACAATTTTAGGGAAAGTAAGTCCCTACATATGATGCTCCCGGAAGAATGTTCACAACTGATGCACCAAGACTTATCTGAAAGGCCTACACACAAATCAGTGCGAATCATGAAGGCTGGTATTTGTGTGGTCAACAATGTACACGAGGCTGTGATCACGTCAATATAGTGCTAGGAACAGTAACGGACAATTATTCGTATTTATACTTGACAACTTTTTAAAACTGTATAGTTTGTATGGCATTTGTCATACACGTTTTATTGTGCACCCGTATACCAGAGTGTCTATTGACCTTTGCTGAGTTCACGCGGTTGTAAGTATTCTAAATGATCATGGTTTCGTCTACGTGTGTTGACACTCCTATGGTTTCTTCAAAATTTTTACCGATAAGAGCGATTGGTGATGGCTGATAGAGTTTCTTTCAATCACGCTCCCTCTTGTGACGAATAACCTTTATCTGACGAAGATTCTGTGACAAAAACGAAATGAAACTGTTTGGGGATCAGTTTTATCAAACTAAGTGGATTTATAACGTATAATCTCGGGTGAGTGATTTATTGTCATGCGATGAATTGCGCTATTTGACGTTCAATGCATTTTAGTCAGTCATTTTCTTCACACTTCAACCTCACGAACATATCATTTGTCTATAGGCGTTGTATTACTTATGGAGAGGTGTCGTTTCCGCTTTTGGCATGCCCGATGAATTTAATGATCCATCATTGTTTTGTTTGGTTGAGGTAAATCAATCAATTTTGATTGAAACGCAACATTCGTAATGCTCAATTACATGTACGCGTTCGTCGTTTGAGTTAATTGACAAAAAACTGGACAGCTGATTTCAATCAAATCAAAATAAACTAAACGAGCAACTGCAATGTGGATCACAAAAACCTTTCTTAAAATGTTAACACGATAACAAACAAACAAATTTGCTAACGTTCACTTTTTTATTCACTGATCACAATGCATTTATTGTTTAATTAATTTTCAACAAAGATAGATGCGAAATTTGAACTACCGAGCAACCACATCACATTATAAGTACTTTAGGCAAGGGTACGATCAAACTTTACGAAAATGTTCTCGAAATTAACGGTGAATACTTTCTTCCCTGCCGTGTTGACATTTTCTGTTCTGTTCTTGATTGAGTTTGGCCAAGATTATTCATGAATGTCACTTAGATGAATCTGTAAATTCAAACAGATTTTTAATTTTTCAGCACAAATATTCGTCGTGGCTCACGTCGCGCTTCCAACAACATAACACCCTACAACAATACCGAAAAACAACTCCCTAATCACGGCTAGCTGCCCTGTGATAGGAGTAAGAAAAAGGGTGCCAAGCGAATGCTCCCTATTAAGTTGCTACTCAAGACAAGATTTATGCGAAAGGTTGTGCAGAAACACGAAAAATCAATATTTGAAAAAATCTAAATATTTCAAAGACACAAATGAACGTTTCAAGTTATCGCTACATTTTCTGGGTCGCAACCTCAGCGAGAATCTGAATGCGGAGAGCGCGGTTAAAGTTGCCTTTGAGGAACTCGATGGTGTAATTATACAAATGGAAGTGTTTCTGTGATTGAAATAACTTTCCATGTGTCACTGATTCGTTGGATGAGAATTTAAATGTGTTAATTTACAGTTTTTGAATTGTTTCGTTATTATTTCGGGTAATATGATGTTTGCATATCGAAATGTGTATCAATTCAACTTGTCAGACTTCGCATATTGTCACACCGAGAGAGATTCTGAGAAGCATCGATTTTAAATCATTGTTGAATTACGGTGGTGTATTCATCTACGAGAAAGTCTGAAGCAATCATTGCTTAATGATGATGTTTCGAAAGCTAGTTTTTGTGGAATCTGTTATTCGCACAGTCCAAATCTGATTTGTGATTCAATAAGACATTCCCACTACACTGACACTTATCTGGTTTAGTGATTCTAAAAACGGAATACAATTTCTAAAATGTTTACTACTATTTTTGGCACTTTTAGAGTAAAAATGTGTCTACCGTAATAAGAAATTTAATTAATTGATATCTCGCTATATATCATTGAAAGGTCTTGGCTGAATACATCACATGTAAACATTAGGAATGCGCATAAAATCCATCTGTTTAAAATAATTATACGTATATTCCTGTTGAGATCATCTTTCTGTATTAGAAACATCTATGTTGCTAAGATCACGGTTCTCTGCCAGAATATATATGTCAACAAGCCAGCATATTGTTTTGTAACATTGGTAACATTACCAAGGATGTCTATCTTCGTCCATACGATGTATTATGCGGTAGAAGTCTGTGCTCATTGGTTGCGAAATGATATCGCTCTATTTGATAAACTCTATCAGAGAACAACAAAGTTATTGATGGGTCTTCGCAATGTTCATTACACCGAAAGATTTCTACGTCTTGTCTATGTTATGAATCCAAAGGTGTATACGGCACTAAAGTCTCAGATAACCAGCTACAAGTTTTAGCTGATAGAATTTACTCCGAATCTCAATGTGGCTTCTGCAGGGGAAGATCAACTGTTGACATCATCTTCTCCTTAAGACAACTTCAAGAAAAGGGTCGGGAACAAAGTAAGCCATTATACGCTGTTTTTATTGATTTAACGATGGCATTAGACTTTGTCAACAGGAAAGATCTTATCAAAATTCTTCATGTCATAGGCTCCCCCCAATACTGCTCAAACTCGTTATTTCGTTCCAATCTGGGATGAAGTGCTCAGTCCATTTTAACGGTTTCATTTCAGAAACCTTTGAAATTCGCCGAGGCATCAAACAAGGGTGTGTTCTTTCTCCCATGCTGTACGGCATTTTCTTCGCTTTGCATCTGAAACACGTTTTTGAGACGAGCACAGAAGGCATTTACCATCATCACTTTTGGAAAATGTCAGCTTGAACCAGTACATCATTTCACATATCTTGGTTCAACCATTGCGGATAACCTCTGGCTAGACGCGTGGATTGATAAGCGGATTGGTAGTGCAGCTGTCATTTTGTCCCGATTGAACTCTCGTGTATAGGGTAACCGCAAGTTGACTTGTAAGAAAAAGATGATGGTATACAGCGCGCGTGTACTATATATTTTACTGTACGGCAGGGAAACCTGGACCACCCACACGAGACACGAACGGAAGCTGAATGCTTTCCATCTACGAAGCATTCGTCGTATCTTGAACATATCGTGAATGGACGAAGTGACTGATGCTGAAGTGTTTTCA
>JACCGJ010004553.1:0-18898 GCA_013407085.1 Atriophallophorus winterbourni
TGTTTCCCTCTTAATATCCGAGACTGTAACCTGGATTGCTCTAACCGCATCAGATAATTAGCGACCGAGTTTTTGCTCCGCTATGTTAGCAATGAAAAAGTCCTATTCCGTAATCTTGGTGTTTATAATAAGTCTGGAAAGAAAATCTGCTTGGTTGAGTTGTTCTCTTCTTCGATACTGTATATCGAAGTCATACTTGAGAAGTTTGATTGCACATCTTTGCAGTACACCTGCCGAATGTGCTGGTATTCCTGTTTTTAAACCGAAAACAGCGAGTAACCGTTTGTGGCCAGCTGAGAGTATGAAGAGTCGGCCGTGAACGAACCTGTGTTATAATGTATTTTTCGTCGATATTGCATCAGCGACTATCGTTGCGTTCTATCATCCTATGCGTTGTCCTTAACCTAAACGCCAGGAAATCAGAACAATACCGGAGTGGAACGTTGATCGGGAGTCCAGGGTCCAAGCGCCCAGTGTGTACATTCAAACGACTTATCTGGAAGTCCTTTCTTGTATGGTTTACCCTTCGCCTTATGCTTTTCGTTATAAACTTTATTTTTCATTGATACATTTCCCGGATCCGACACAGACCCTTTCCAACATATTGCTAGTACAGGTTTCTGCGAAGTGTGCATTGGTGCGACACATATTCGACGGCAGAACACCACAGTTCTTTGCAGTCAACTCTCGTTTGTTAATTATTGCCGTGCACAGGTTTATTTTCTTTGAGAATAAGTTGCACAACTGCACTTCAATTATACATATGACTGCCAGACGTTGTTGGATATTACGTTAGAAATTACTTTCTGCCAATCCAACCCCATAGAATTCGAATTAGTTTTTATCCCAGAATCTTCCGCTTGACTTGGATTCGACTTGAGTCCAGTAATATGAACTAAACATGTTTTCAATCGTTTCCGCATCGTGCTACTAGAACACAAGATGCCTTACTTTGTCAGCTTCTCCTAGACGTGCGGTCTTCGTGCTATTCCCGGCCAACCAGTTTTTATATTTTCTCAAAGTTACCGGTTAACGGATCACTCATTTTGGCAGTCCGTTGGCTTACCTCAGGCTTAACAGATAGGTCTCCGGTTGTAATGTTGGACCATCAAATATAATGATTGTCAGTTGTTACTGTTATCGTTATCGTTATTGCAAACATATGACGGATGCTCTGTGGTAGATAGGTGGCCATTGAAATTGGGCGATAATCATTTAGCGCTTTTCGATAGTCATAGTCCCCAACTCCCAATGGCAAAGCAATAGATATAGATTGTTTGTATAGCGTTTTACCCAGTGACTCCAGGGTCAATAGATTCCGAACAAATTTGTGTGTATATTCACACAAACACTCGGTGTATCAAAAGACATAATGTTGGTCTTGAAAAACGTAATCGCTATTATTGATCACAAATGCAAAATTTATAACGCCTCTTCACACGCTTTCACAAATTTCCCAGCGACCAAAATTGGAAATTTCGAAGCTTAGACGTGTCAATCATCTCCACAAGATAAATATCGGAATTCTTAGGTGTTCATAATCATCATTTATGCAAGTTAAAGTTGTGCATTTAAATAGCAGTTAGAATAGTAAACTTCTTTCGTAATCACGCAGACAACAGTTCTTCATAACCGACCATTCTTTTAGAAGCTTTTCAACCTTGTCAAATTTTCTCCAAGTGTATTGTTACTCCGGAATAGGGATGCAGACTTCACAAAAGTTTAAGATTGACCGGACAGCCAGGAGTGCATTCAACTGGCATATTCTAACTTTTAGCTTAAAACTAAGTTGCTGCAATCAGATAGTAGATCACAAACTAAATAGAGTAATTTTAATTCTGTTAGACATCTAGAAACGAACCAACTTTTGGAAGTTGCCCGACATGGATTTCGCAGAAATCGCTTTTGTCTAACAAATTAACTGACAAGCTTAGACGATTGGACGAGGATTGATGATGCGGGTGGCTATATTCATGCGTCCTACCTGTAAATTTCTAAAGCTTTTGACAGAGTTGTTTATAATTTACTCTTGAACAAGCTGAAGAAACACGATATTTTTGGAAGGCTATACGAATTGATAAGGGATTACCTCAGCAAAAGATACATCCGCGTTCGTGCCGACGAAGAACATCCACACGTACTCGTTGTATGACAAGACATACTGTTGGTCTTGCAAAACCTAATTGCTTTTATTGACCACAAGTGCAAAATTAAAAACGCCTATTCGACCGCTTACACAAGTTTTCCGGCAAACAAAATTGGAAATTTCGAAGCCTTGACCAGTCAAGCAGCTCGTCCTGATAAATCTTCCAATTCTTAGGTGTTCATGATCATTATTTATCCAAGTGAAATGTAAACGTTTTACGTAATCATGCACACAACAGTTCTTAATAATCGAGTGTTGTTTAGTAATCCATTCGAAATTGTGAATTTTACTCCAAGTGTTGTCTTACTCCGGAATTAGGATGCAGACTTTACATAAAATTCAAGATTGTCAAGACTTCCGCGAGTGCGTTGAACTGGCATATTCTATCTTTTAGCTTAAAACTAATCTGTAGCAATCAGATAGTATGTTCTCAAACGAAATAGAGTCATTTTAGTTTCGTTAGATTAACCTTTAGTTATTATGTTATCTCTATACTTAATAAAGTACGCAGAATATCCTTTTACACATTTCATCTTCTAAGCGTTAGACCGTAACTAAACTCTCATTTCATCCTCATCTTTTGTTTGTCAGCCGAAATTTTATCTGCACTCCTTTCAAAATACTTTGTGATTATAATAATGTGTATCTAAAATATCATCTTGTAAATTATTGTGGAACATCACTTTTCTTCTTCATTTTCTTATCGTTAATTGCCATCTTAATATTTTTTTACAATTCCATCAAAACATCACTATATCAGCCATCTTATAACTCTTTTACCTCAAGAAGTGTTCTGCCGACGGATCTCCACTAAGACATTTGGTTCATGAGTGTGATGAGAAAGTGACACGTGTACATATTTTAGCCCTTTACATTCCAAGTTCCGGTATTGAATGTCGGCACCATTTTTGACCTACGTGCTATCTTTCTTTGAAAGTCCTCACCTCAACATCTGATTGACTCACCTTTCTTGGCAATATTTAGTGCGAAATTGAATTTAAATGTGCAGATGAACATTCTTCGTGAGACCTACATTTAAAAGACTCTACTCGTCATATACTATTTTCCCACATTTTCATTCACACCGTAATCATGTGGTTTTGTGAAAGTATTAACATTTTAACTAGAAATAAGTTATCACAGTCAAACGTTCATAGTCATTGAACAATCAATAAAAATTATCTTGTTGATGAACCATATTTGCGATTGTATGCCACTGTTGGATAGGGTTGGTGGGAACAACCAGTTCAATCCCATGAGCGAAAACGCACGTAGATGGAGTTCAACCCATAATATTGGACAAACATACTCATTTGCATGCATTTCCAGCACACAACCACACAAGGCACAATCATGTAGTTACAGTAAAATCAGGATCCACATGTCAAAACAGTGGACTAATTGTAATTAAGATTTGTGCGAATATCCCACTGACGTGTGCAAACACCCCATTACGGTTGCGGGGTTTGTGTGATTCAAATGCATACGAATGAGGAACATTATATCACTGAGGATTGAAATTTGACAAACAAAAACCAATTAAAAATTCACTCATTTGAGAGTATCATCACAGTATCTTCCACCCGTAGAGCAATGAAGTTTCTCTTTCGCCATATACAAATAATATCGACGTAAAACAGACACGAAAAACTGTTCACCCCAAAAATAAATTTTAATAAATATTAGTTAAACCATTTATTGAATATGCTGATTTCTTTCCTTCGACACTGACAGTGCTTTGCTTCTATTTGCGATTTTTATGATTCATATGATGCACGATTTAGCACAATTATCATTCAATGTGTTGATCGTGTGTTGCTCATTTTAGCTGTAAATCAATTCCAGAACGCACCGGTAACTTAGATCACGATTAACACAACTTTACCAACTTTGATTCAGTGCACCGGTTGTTATTGTCATCATGTTTTGATCATCGTAAAAATTGACCTCGGAACACTACCGCGTTTTCATTCAAAGTTTCGATGAATCTGTTTTTATCTCAAAGATGGTGTGTGATTTGTTTTTTATCTTAAACCTTTTTTAAACAGTGAGTGCATGATTTCTCCGACAGTCATTGATTATGCAAAACAGAATACAACATGTGGCTTCTTATGTGCAGACTGGTACAATGATACACTACGAGTGATTTACGGTACACTGACAGTGCTTTGCTTCTATTTGCGATTTTGTACGTTTCTTATGCGCATAACGTCTTTTTTCTATTACTTGACAAATTCATACTCAACACTGCTAAATGTGGGTTGACCAACAAGCACAGTGGTGTCGAAGTAGAATGTTCCAATCAATAGTAATGACGTATTTGAAGTGCGAAGGATGACAATGCTCGAATGATTAGTCAATTAAACCAGCTTACGTGCAAGAAATGCACTAGTATAACGATGAGTTTCCTGTCACTACTTGAACTAATAGCGTTTACCATCCCATTTTAAACGGTTGATACTAATTCGCTGATTTCATGGTTGTTCATAGAAAGAGTGGTTTTGCGAATACGCTCTCATTTCCGTGAATTCTCTAACGACGCGCTACTCATATGGCCTCTGTCAACCAAGTCCAGCTCCTGTTCTACAAGCGTTGTCCTGTGTGGCTCGGCGTAATTTCTCCTAATAATCTGTGGTAGGAGTGAATTCGAGTGACTGTAGCCTCAAAACCAGTTTGCTTCGGGCGGTTGGAGCAGCAAGTCCATGAAGGCGGTTTATCAATGCGAAGGTAAACCTTCTTTCTGACAACTGCAACGGCATCGTTGTCTAAATTTATTGACTTAGCTTTTCCTTTAGTTTTATCGGCCCCAGTTACACAGAAAACCATATTGAAAAAGCACCGTATTACATCGACTACTGTGAACAAAGTGATGCCACGGTAAATACGACTTTACACGATGGTATGATTAGTCCTGATTGTTGTAACCGACCCATCAATCGATGTTATGAAATATAGTTTTAATGGCAGAATTACAATTGATCTCATCATAATTTCAACCACGATTTACATTGCACTTGAGCATTGACCCAATACGGTGCCCTAACCCTGTGAGAGTAAAGAAGACGAAACCGCACATATACTATCGATTCTTGCTAACTGATCATTTCTTTGTGGATCGCGCAAGGATCATACACTGCCAGTTTCTTTGAAGAGGGTTGAATATGCTTTGCGGCTTCGATGTCGCTATGAGTATGGATTTCTATTTACGACAACTCAAAATGGATAATGTTTGAACTTTGAATGACTGTTGGTTAAGCCACCAAACATGTTTGTGTCAGATATTTCACCCTGAGTTCAATTTATGCGTCAATACTTTACGCGTAGCTCATTGCGTGCGTTAGGTTCCAAATGCCTCATAATAATAAGAACAGCGCGAAATTGTTGAAATTAGCTTATCCTAGGCATTATGGACATTGCCCCTCAAAGTTAAATGACTTAATTTATGACACTGTGGCCAATACAATCAACACAAGAATAAAACGGTTGTTAAATGATTCCGATTTACTGAGAATCCGCCAATATTATATGTTGTGAATACACAAAGTAAAATTTTTATGAACTGGATTCGAGAGACAGTTTTGCCAAGTGATCAACTAGATGATACGAGAGACCAATCCCACTGAGACAGAGAACAGAACAACACAGGATGGTTATGAAATGACTAAGCCGAGACTCATGACAGAGTTACGCAGATCCCAGAGCTGGACAGGGCCAGTGGTTATATAAAGAAAGGAAAGGAATTTTCGATGTAAGCTGCAAGTAGTCCTTTCATAGTAAGACAACGCATGTTCGACTAAGGACAGTGAAGTGTAAGGTTACAACATGCCACAGCATGCATCGGCACTGTTCGGATAAGGAGATTACCGAGGTCGCTCGTGTCTTTTTTGAGCTCACCTGATCCCACACCTTCTCTCGTAAAACGTTCGTACTTTGTCTTCCTAGTGCCAACCTGTAACCCGACAGCTAGTTTACGAATTCTCTCGCCTCTCCTGAGGTTAACTGGATGTTTCGTTTTGGTGGTTTCTGTGGTTGGAACAGGGAATCCAAATGTGTCCAGTAATATATTCAGTTAGTCGTTTGCATCAACTGGTGTTTTGCATTGAGTATTGGTAGGTGCAGGACGTAAATGATTGCGATGGCGTAACGATACACTATCTAGCCAGGTCACTTAATAGTGAACTGAAACTCGAATAGTAGTGATTCGTCCATAAATAAAATGATTCCTGTTCAGGCGATGATCACGAACCCAAACATAGGTCCCTTTACTTAGTGTATAACTGTTTTTCACAGAACGTTCTTCTTGGTCTTGGGTTTGAGTTGGTAACATACTAGTTGGAGTTGTACGCAATTTACGCCCCGTGAGAACTTCTACTGGCGATTGCTTTTTAGGCAAACCTGGATGCGGTGCAGACCGCTAGACCAGTAGAAATCGTTGAAGCACTTTCATAGTTGTCTCTTCCCCACGCGCTTTCAAGGGTGCATGTATGAAGGTGTCAACAAAGCGTTCTGCTTGACTGTTGGATTGTGGGTAGTAGGGAAGAGATAGGAGGTGATTAATATTGTGTGCTCTACGGAACTGTTCAAAAGGGGTTGAGGAGAATTGCGAACAATTGTCCCAAAAATGGTGTTTGGTGAGCCATGTTAACTGAAGTTTTTCTTCAGTTCATTGATGGTACGGTTTTTACGGACAATGGTTTCCAATTCACCAGCATAGGCGTGAAAGACTTTATGTAGATTAATGTAATTAATCACCTTTCGACTTCACCTGCGTCAAACGGCCTTGCTAAACGTGTTGTTTAAACAATCCAAACAACAGAAGGGAAGCTTGCAAATAAAACTGGATAGGTGTCTGTGGCCTGCTGCCGCACACCCCTTGACTCAATCTTGAAAATGTCGGCAAAAAATGTTTGTTAGAAAAAGGCTCACGCATTTGGATCTTATTTTTCTTGATCAGCGTGCACGAGCTAAGCAAGTTACAGACTAGATATACGTAGATAGTACATCAAAACTTGAACCGCGGAGAATAAAATGATCTAGATTAAACTACCTCATGCACCAACTTGGCGGTCAGGTGCCATCTTACAGAGAACGACAGATGAAGCAACTGTTCAGTTTCAAAACTGACGAGCAGTTTGAATGCACATGAATTTGTAAGACCATGATCGTCTAAAGAGTTCATTGTTCTCGAATCAATGGAGACAGAACTTTCACGAGATTACATAATAAGTGACCCAGCGCATCCAGAAACCTCAGCTGAATATACCCCCATAGTCATTGTATAAGCCTACGCGTGTCTCTAAACCAATATGCATTATATCCATTATGCATTTTTCCTCTAAATATCCATGTGAAACGAAACTATCTTGATACGTTTTTTTTATTTTCTGACTTCCCTACTCTTGTCCTGTTTATTAAGTTAAATGATCGTGATCTCTCACACTTTCTCGCTTAATTCGAAGTATTTTTGAAGCAGCTAACAGTTACATGGAGTATCCGGATTGCAAAGTTTGGATATATCGATTGGTTTAAATTTGCTCACCTTGTTTATTAGTTTGATGCATATCAGCACTTGACCTCCTTGGACTAATCGTGAAATCTTGCACTGTTAAAATATAAAGTATGTTAATGACATTACTGTAACTCTAACATTTTCGGTTGTACTAACAAAGGGTTCTGTTATAACTGTGGGGTGTTGAACTGGCCCAGCCGTCAGTCAGAAAACAAACCGAACTCGAACTCGTGTATTGGCCGAATGAATGAATAACACAAAACTGTACAGTGAATGATAAACACAATATGCACCAACTATCGATCTTGATTGATGATTAATATATAGTTTGTTCACTGTCAATAATCGATTAATGATTAAAGATCAATGTGGTGCACGCGAGGCATGGCACGTTCGCTGCTCCGCAGCACCTCCCTTTTCCGAAGTCTGTTCACGTAGGTTTTACGGTAAGGGTCCATGTTCAGCCGATTCACAGGGTATCGCATGCGTTGCGTTCTTCTTAATGGTTTGCTCGTGTTGACGTTCGGCTCCGTTATCGACTTTGTGTCTTATGATGTAGACTGTGACAAGCAAAACGTGTCTAGTAATAGGTGTAATGGCGTTTCACAATTTTCAGTCTGGTTCTCAGTAGACTTCGTCTGGCGGCTTCTGATATGATTGACATGTCTTGTTTGTATCACTCCCCCAGGACTGTCCTTTAAAAGAACGTTTCCCACACACTGTATAATAACGGCAGGCTCCCAGTATGAGCCGTTTCTTCGGAACATGCGTACATAAACCGAATCTCCAGACTTGTAGACTCTTTTGTGTTTGGTGGGTGCGTCGGGGTTTAATTGAGTGTCAGATCGTGGATTAGTATTTGGTAGCATGGCCTCATTTGCTGTTCGTATGGGTCGTCCCAGAAAACAATCGGCTAGTGACAGTTTATTCAGCGTTGCTGGATTTTCAAAATGTGACCTACGAGCAATGCCTCTTCCGCGGTCACCTCTAAAACCAGATGCTGCATTTGGCCCGCATGTTCCGCGAGCACCACGTGGGCCTTCTGCGCCACGCACACGCCCAAATTCACGACAGCCGAATCCGCGAGGTGGTCGACCACTTTCATTCAACCGATCCGTGAACGTAACGTTGATTTCATATTTATCCTCCACCGGAATTTCCTTGCTTTGATGTTTATTCAAATCTTTTTCTTCAGAAGCCTCAAAAATTTTGTGGTGTTCCACTCTGTTTTTAAAAACGTCTTTTTCATCATTAGCTTTTCGTGTACCCTTCGTTGCAAAAGTAATCACGGGATTTGCTGATGAGCGCATTGCTTTGTATTCTTCAAGGGTATATATCTTTGGTTCTTCTGGCACTTCAGTGTTTTCATGCGACCCATCAGATGCATCAAATCGCTCAACATTTTCGTTTGCCTCAAGAACCTCTGCACCATTTTCAGCGTGACCATCCGGAGATTGCTCAGTACTGAGCAGTCCAGACCGTTGACTTTTTAGCACCTGTAAGTTCACTTTTCTATTTTCCACTTGGTATTTTCGTTTCCCTCGATGCTTGCTTTTAATCAACATTTGTACTACTTATCTTTTTAGCATTTTCACTATTTAACTTAGAAGTTTAATCGTTTTGTTCCGATAATCGATATTGCCATATCGGATCTAACGATTTTCTTCTTGTCCTATTCACTCTAGACGATTGATCGTCTGTGCTCTAAATGAGTTGTCGTTTACTCATCCTTTGTATCGCATTCCCTCGCATTCTGTAAATAATCATCAATTAACAATATACTTTGGTCTGCGCGTCTCCTGGTTCTGCTATTGTTCGTGGTGCGGCACAGCTGGTTGTTCGTGAATCGAGACGGTTAACGGCAAGATTAACGTGTCACCGGATCTTCAAGCTTTACGAATTATTCGTCCATGATTGACGTGACAGAGGAGTTTTGAAGTTGAATCAATTTGTATGTGTGTGGATAACTGCACCGGACACTAAACCGTCACTTTCCGTGAGTTCGTCCATTCGTCCTGCATTCAATATAACATTTACTGTTATAACTTGCACATATCCACTACATAATTGGTGAGCCCGCTTTCCATTTCTCGCTCAAAACTCCCATAAAAATGTTCAATTTTGATATATTGTCTTTCGAACCTACTGACACGTCCGATTCTCAATCGAATGTTATTGGAGGCAACACTCCAGCTTTTGACCCAGCAAACACATACATTTGGTTCATTCAGCTCGAAGGAATGTTTCGTTTTAGACGCATTACTAAACAAGAAACTACGTTTTCCTTCGTGCAATCTCAGCTGCCGTCGTATATAGCGAAAGAAGTTTTAGACGTTCTTGATCCGATGCGAGTAAATTCGCCCTACGACACCCTCAAAGCCGCTGTTCTTAAACGCACTATGGCTTCTGACGAGGCGAGGTTAAAACAATTGCTCGCCGGGGTAGAGCTCGGGGATAGAACTCCGTTACAACTCCTACGACACATGCGTTCTCTCGTGGGTAACTGAAAGCTCGATGATTCCGTATTGCAACAACTCTGGTTGAATTGTTTACCAGCCAGTGCTAAAGCTATCCTTGCAGTATCTGTCGATAAAGTTGGTCTAGACACTCTTGCTGAACTCGCCAAAAAAATCCACGAAAATTCAGGTGGAACCAACGTTAATCAGACAGCCAAAGCACGTTACATATCAGAGCTAGAAACCTCTATAGCAACGTTGACCAAAAAGCTCTCATCATTACAGCTCACAATCACTATCATGGAGCGTTCTAAAAACTCCCTATCCTTACTTCGCAATCGATCCAGAAGTAGAAGTCGCTCTCGTCCTCGCAATACCAACTGGTTTTGCTATTACCATCGCCGTTTCAGAGACGCCGCGCGTAACTGCCGTCCAGGTTGTAAACACCCTAACGCACTCACAGCCACCAAAGTCGGGAAACCAGCTTGCCAGTCAGTAATGGCGACGGCTGCTCCTGGCAAACCCACCAGTCGCCTCCTGTATGTATATGATGCGTCGAATAAACTTAACTTTCTCGTGGACACTGGTGCCGAAGTTAGCGTTATACCGCGTAGCTGCGAAAAACGTGACTTACGTCCATCAGGCATCACACTGCAGGCGGCTAACGAATCGAAAATTTTGACTTACGGTGAGAAACTTTTGAAACTCGATCTCGGACTTAGACGTGAATTCCCTTTCGTCTTCTTGATAGCCGATGTTCAGAAACCTATCATCGGTATCGATTTTTTGACGAAATACGGTCTCGTAGTCGATCTCCGACATCGACGGCTACATGACAATACTACGTCATTGAACGTGTCCGGTAAACTATGTTCCATCATCTCACCCAGTCCTCGCATATTCGTGCCGAACAGTGCCACATACAGCGACATCCTGCGTGAATTCCCGAACTTGACACGCGTATCGCCATACTCGGAGACTCCCACCCACGATGTTCAACATCACATCGTTACTAAAGGGCCTCCGGTTTTTGCCAAAGCTCAAGGCTGCCACCAGAGAAACTTAAAGCAGCAAAATGCGAGTTCGAACATATGGCTGCATTGGGCATAATTAGACCGTCAACCAGTCCGTGGGCATCGCCGTTACATATGGTCGCCAAGAAGAACGGCGATTGGAGACCTTGCGAAGATTATCGTGCGTTGAATAGCGTTACCCAACCCGACCGCTACCCTATTCCGCACATACATGATTTCTCACTTAGCCTTCACGGAAAATCAGTTTTCTCTAAACTGGATCTCGTACGTGCATACCATCAGATCCCCATGGCCCCCGACGATATTGCTAAGACTGCTGTAATTACGCCATTTGGTCTTTTCGAATTCCTTCGCATGCCCTTCGGTTTGCGCAACGCAGCACAGTCTTTTCAACGGTTCATGGATCAGATTCTTCGTGGTCTTGATTTCGTCTTCGTGTATATCGACGACGTATTAGTAGCTAGCTCATCACACGAGGAGCATGTACGACACCTCCGTGAAGTCTTCCAACGCTTCGCCCAATACGGCGTTACTATCAATCCCGACAAATGCGTTTTTGGCCAGTCGACCATTGATTTTCTCGGCCATAGGATTGACAGTAATGGAATAAGCCCACTGCCCGAAAAGACACGGTCCATACTCGAATACCCAATGCCACAATCAATCAAAAGCTTACGCCGTTTCCTAGGCGTCGTTAACTACTATGGACGATTTATCCCCAACGCCGCTAAAATACTTCAACCGCTAACTGACATGCTTAAAGGAAATCCCAAAAAGTTGACGATTACAACCGCTGCAGAATCCGCATTCGTCGAGGTTAAAGAACTTTTGAGCAACGCTTCCGCTCTGAGTCACTTAAAAACCGACGATAACGCACATTTGGTCCTGAAAACCGACGCATCACAAGTCGCAGTCGGAGCCGTACTGCAGCAAGAAGTAAACGGAGAGATACAACCACTGTCCTTTTTCTCACGGAAGTTACAACCAGCCCAGACTAGGTATAGCACTTTTGGACGCGAACTTCTTGCCATTTACCTAGCTATTAAACACTTCCGTCACCTACTCGAGGGACGCAACTTTACTGTGTTCACTGATCACAAGCCAATTGTTTATGCGTTCCGTTCTCCCACAGATCGAAACTCTCCAAGAGAAATTCGTCAACTCGACTTCATCGCGCAGTTCACTACAGATATTAGACATATCGATGGTGACCGCAACATAGTCGCTGATGCCTTATCGCGTTGCACTATCCAACAGATAAGCAACTCAGTACTCGATCTCAGAGAACTGGCCAGTCATCAGGAAAACGACTCTGAATTTTCCGAAATTGTCGCAAATAAGTCACTCAAATTTGCCCTTTTGCCGCTGCTTGATTGCGACGCCAAGATCCACTGTGACATATCGACCGGCAAGCCGAGACCTTTCGTCCCGCAAACATATCGCCGGAAGATCTTCGATCACTTTCACGGATTGTCACATCCGAGTATTCGTTCAACTGTGAAAATCATAACAGAACGATTAATTTGGCAAAATTTGCAACGTGAAATCCGTCATTGGGCCAAACACTGTGTAGCTTGCCAACGCAGCAAAATTCATCGACATATCCGTGCCCCTTTCAGCACATTCCCTGTACCCGACGGTCGATTCAAGCATATCCACCTGGATATTGTTGGTCCTTTACCCGTTTCCCGAACTTATAGCTATATCTTGACATGCGTTGATAGATACACTCGCTGGCCTATAGCTGTCCCAGTTCGTGACACCTCCACAGATACCATCGCACGACCATTCGTCGATTCATGGATATCCATTTTTGGTGTACCCGCTACTATTACCACCGACAGAGGATCGCAATTCACAAGCGCTTTGTTCCGTGAACTAAACCGTTTACTAGGATGTGATCATGTGCGTACTACTGCATATCATCCTACAGCCAACGGTCTAGTCGAACGTTTTCATCGTCAATTGAAAGCTGCTATTACCGCTTGTTCTGGAACAGAGTGGTCTGAATGTCTTCCTATCATACTTCTCGGTATTAGAAACACCGTTAAAGAAGACATCGGTTGTTGCCCCTCAGAATTGGTATTTGGTACAACACTGAGACTGCCTGGCGAGATGATACTGGATACCCGCACTACTGGTGAAATCGACCCAGGATCTTACTGCTCGAGACTCAGGAAACACTTCCAGGCCATCAAACCAGTACCGACCCGCGTCGCTGACCGCCCTTCATTCATCCACAACGACCTCAAAAATTGCCCCTATGTCTTCGTTCGAGTTGATGCTGTCAGAAAGCCATTACAAACCCCGTACGAAAGGACCATTTAAAGTAATCGACCGCAAACCCAAATATTTCGTTTTGTTACGCAACGGCGTTGAAGACACAGTCAGCATAGATCGTGTAAAACCTGCATACATCGAGGAAAAACCGTCACAAGAAGCTACCCCTGCGACCCCACCTACACAACCTATGAATAACAATGACGTTACATCCAAGCGACCCTCACCTATCCTGTCTACCCCTTCATCTCGTCAAACACGTGCCGGCCGTAGAGTGAGGTTCCCCGCAAGACTGGTTGAATACATACCATAGACGGTGTATCGAGCGTTCATCCGTTGACTCACGCTCTAGGGGGGAGTTCTGTAGCAACCTGTAATTTCACTTTCTTTCCAATTGTATTTTCGTTTCCCTCGATGCTTGCTTTAATCAACAATTTGTACATACTTATCTTTGTATCATTTTCACTCATTAACTTAGAAGTTATCGTTTTGTTCCGATAATCGATATTGCCATATCGATCTATCGATTTCTTCTTGTCCTATTCACTCATAGACTATTGATCTTCTGTTTCGTTAAATGAGTTGTCGTTACTCATCCTTTGTATCGCATTCTGTAAATAATCATTAATTAACAATATACTTTGGTCTGCGCGTCTCCTGGTTCTGCTATTGTTCGTGGTGCTGCACAGCTGGTTGTTCGTGAATCGAGACGGTTAACGGCAAGATTAACGTGTCACCGGATCTTCAAGCTTTACGAATTATTCGTCCCTGATTGACGTGACACAGGAGTTTTGAAGTCGAATCAATTTGTATGTGTGTGGATAATTGCACCGGACAATGAACCGTCACTTTTCGTCAGTTCCTCCATTCGTCCTGCATTCAATATAACATTCACTGTTATACCTTGCACATATCCACAACACGTCAGAGGTTGTTGGAAAACAAGACACTGGATGTACAGATTGCTTTTGACAAGGCAAAGTCCCTCGATTTGGCCGAAAGACAATCCCTTTCGTTAATCCAGCCTGCAGCTAGTAATTACGATGCTGCTGCAATCGATGCGTCTCATGCCACTACAATTTAACTCCGTTCAATTCTTAGACAACTCTGGTTACCACACGTTTTAGTTGTTTCTTTTGCGGTTACGATCGACATCCACGCTCGAAATGCCAGCTAGGGATGCATAGTGCAAATCATGTGACAAGAAAGGTCATTTCCAAAAAGTATGTCGTTCAACAAACAAGACCAAACACACTGTCCCGGTAATTCTTATTCTCACCTATACGATTAGCAACGCTTCTGCGCCGGCCAGTCTTAATAAAGCAATTACCGGAGTTGTCGTCAGCGGTATAGCTTTACAGGCACTGGTTAACACGGGTAGCTCTGAAAGTTACATCTCCGAAAGTATCGTCTGTCGAAACGGTTGTCCTATCCTGGAATCGAAAAACCAAATTGTGTTGGCTTCTATGTCGATGATAAGCAATACGAAAGGTCATTGTTTCGTATCCCTCGTCCACAAAAGTACTCGTTACAGCAATGTACAACTCTCTATAATTCCTGATCTATGTACCGATGTGTTGCTGGGACATGATTTTCTTCAGCGCCATCGAGCAGTTGAAATACCATTCGAAGGAATCCAAGCGCCGTTTTTTATGTTGTTTATCCGTTACTACATTAACTACTGTCCCACTTTTCCCTCATCTGGACCCTCATCGTCCGATATGCACCAAGTCCAGAAGATACAATGATAACGACGAGATTTTCATTCGAGCTGAAGTTGCCAAGCTACTAAATGAGGGAATAATGGAACCTTCTCAGTCGCCTTGGCGCGCCCAGGTGTTGGTCACAACAAAAGTACGACAGAAGAAACGCATGGTCATTGGCTATAGCCAAACTATCAACCGATTCACATATCTGTACGCCCACCCCCATCAGCGAATGGATGACATGATCGAAATGATTTCACAGTTTGGTGTTTTAGCAACTTAGACTTGCAGAGCGCATATCACCAAATTCATGTTAAGGAGTATGAGCGCCGGTGCACTGCATTTGAAACACGTGGTAACCTCTAACAATTCCGGGGTATTCCATTTGGCGTAACCAACAGAGTTGCATGCATCCGGCGGGCTATGGACGAGTTGATACGCAAGTAATCTCTACGGGGAACGTATGTCTACGTCGATAACATAAACGTCTGTGGGAAAAATAAGCATGATCATGATGTTAACTTGAGAAAATTTATGCAAGCAGTGCATCTATACGAACGCAAACAGCCTGATTAATAAGCTGCACGAACTCTCCGAGATTTGTGATGAAACGAACCCAGACATAGTTGCCATAACAGAAACGTGGTTCACTACCTCGTTTTCTGATCTAGAACTCTCTTTACCAAGCATGTCTTTATTTCGACGTGACCGTTTGAGTGATGGCGGAGGAGCAGCACTCTACTGCAAACAATCATTTATTTGCAGAGTTATGAATGACCAAAATCTGGATATACCCGACACGCTTTGGTGTTCTATAACTCTTACTTCTGGTGACCAGTGCGTTATTGGAGTGATTTACCGTTCTCCAACCGCGAACCTCGACCTGAACAATAAACTGATTACTGCTTTGCAATATGTAACAACGCGATACAACACTCAAATTTTGATAATGGGAGACTTCAACCTTCCCCAGCTATATAACCGTGATGATCATCCACCAGAGACATTTGAACACGAACTTCGAGCAGTCTTGGATTACACACCCCTCTATAACCACGTTAAAGGATTTACTCGTATGAGGGGAGCTGACAGGCCGTCTACCTTGGACTTGATACTTACATCTGATCCTACCGCTGTAGAAACTATCATCTATAAACCGCCGATCGGACGGAGCGACCACGTTGTCCTAGAATTCTACTACGTTTGTAGTGCTAGGCGCAAATTTGACGGAATGAAATGCTTCAGAAAGGTAAACTACCGTACCCTTTGTGCAGAGCTTCAAAGCATTAGTCTCATACAGTTGGATTACTCCGATCCAGACAGTCATTGGCGCTCTCTCCTACAACACCTGAAATTTATATTGGAGAAACATTCAAACCTCGTCCCGAAGAAAAATTCTCGACGTAACAAATTTAAGCTACGTAGCAGGACCAAAAAGTGGATGCAGCAAAGGGCAATAGCATGGGAGTTTCATAAGACTACAAATACAGCTGATTCTTGGATGCAATTTACACGACTGCGAAATAAAGTTATCAGCTTGATTCGAGACGATAAACAAGCTTTTCAATCGCAATTGATTTCACAGATGCATCGGAATCCAAAGCTTTTATATCGACTTGTAAACGACAGAACAAATATCAAACCAGGTGTCTTTGCCCTAAGAACTTCATCCGGCTTCACTGAATCCGTTGAACAAACCGCTGATTTGTTAGCAGACTTTTATGCTGGAGTATTTGCACCGAAATCCACAGAGCACGAACAGGAACCAAGCATTCGTTATGATCGTCCCACTCTGAGTGAAATATTAATTACTCCGATGGTGGTTGCGCAGCACTTAAGAAAGTTAAACGCAAAGAAATCTCCGGGACCAGACGAAATTTCACCGAAGCTCCTCAAAAGCTGTCATGCGCAGCTCTCGGGACCTTTATCTCGTCTGTTTAGCGAATTGCTTCAAGTCGGAATGGTACCAATTGATTGGAAGCTGGGAATAATTACACCAATTTACAAAAGTGGATGCCGTTCTGAAGTAAAAAATTACAGGCCTGTGACATTGCTGTCTTCGGTTTCGAAGGTTTTTGAGCGCATAATCACTGCAGAAGTAGTGCGCCACCTGGAATCGAACGGACTCTTGACAATTGCCCAGCACGGATTTCGCAGAAACCGCTCTTGTCTAACTAATTTGCTGACATGTTTGGACGACTGGACTAGTGTAGTGGACGCCGGAGGCAGTATTCATGCATGCTACTTAGACATTTCTAAAGCTTTTGACAGAGTTGATCACAACTTACTGCTGAACAAGCTAAAGAAACACGGTATTGCTGGAGGACTGTATGACTTGTTGCGAGACTATCTCAGCAAAAGACACATACGGGTTCGAGTTGACGGTATACTATCGAAGGAAATCGACGTCACTAGCGGTGTTCCACAGGGATCCGTGCTTGGACCGATACTGTTTCTGATCTATATGAATGACCTGCCAACACCACGCGGCAGTAAGATGGTTCTGTTCGCAGATGACATAAAAATATGGAAAAAAATCAGCACTGCCGAGGATTGCAGTGTGCTTCAAAGTGACTTGGATGCTGTGCAAATGTGGTTATCTGAAAATAACCTACCGCTAAACATGCAGAAGTCTCAAATCATGCACATTGGTCGTGTGCTAAGCTTTTCTCATTCATACAAGCTTGGCAACAATATCCTGGAGTACACCAAAGAAGAAAAAGACCTGGGTGTCTGGATTTGCGGTAGCCTGAAAAATGGTCTACAATGCGAAGCCGTTTACAAACGCGCGTCTCGGATGCTCGGTGTGTTAAGGCGGATATTCGGACGTTTTTCCCAGAGCTGTTTTTCTCTGATGATGAACACGTACATACACCCGCTTACTGATTACGCTTCACAAGCCTGGACCCCATGGCTTCAAAAAGACATTTCACTATTGGATCGCATATATCACAGAGCCTCAAAGTTGGTCATTGGGCTCGAAAACCTACCATTCGCTGACCGACTAAGTAAACTGAAGCTGACGACACTTGCACAAAGGAGACTGCGAGCCGACCTCCTCCTCACATTCAAAATCCTTAACAGTGTTTCCCACCCTTTGGATATACTATTACACCGACGAACATCCAGCAACAACCGCGGTCACAACTGCAAGTTGGAAATACCCCACTCCGATCAGAACTGCCGCAGGTATTTTTATTCTGTGCGAATTTGTTTCGCTTGAAATTCTCTGCCAGCCAATTTGGTAAGCTCAAAAACCAAACAATTCTATAGAGAAAGATGTATACAACTGAAACTCGATCCCCTATGGTTTCGCAGGCTCTAGCATAACCTCATATTATTCTTTAAAGTACTCTGAACGGATAATATGGAAATTCTTTCGAATATTCATATACAGCATGATTTTAAATATAGCTCGAAAAACAGTGAAAAAACCATTAGATTACCAAGGTTTCGTACTAAAGTAAGGAACAGTTTCTTCTTGACTAAATATGCTAAACTGTGGAATGTTCTTCCAAAATATATAAGACTCAGTTCCTCTTTAAATGAATTCAAATCAAATATAGCTTCATTTCTTACCATAGAAAAAATTCGCAATCTTCTTAATTTAAATGTTCTATTATATATTTATATAATAATGGCATTTCTGGGTATTGATATTAAATAAACTTTCATAACGTTCGAAAAAACATTCTCTCGCTTCTGATTTTTTCTCCACAGCAAAATTCTCAATCCGCACCAAAATGAAACTGGCCCCCAGACCTCAA